>CALSBV010011010.1:8954724-8968012 GCA_943590825.1 Bovichtus diacanthus | reverse complement strand
TGGAGGTCACGGTCCAATGAAGCAAACAGAGCTACATCGTCAGTAAAAAGGTGGAGACGAACTCCTGAGTTCAACACAACCTCCACCTGCTTTTAGTTTGTTGTTGAAAATCCCAAACAGAATCAGCGTGAAAGCAAAGAATGAGAAGAACAGAACAGTGTGAACATAAACAAACACAAAATGTTTATGTTTCCAATAAAGAAAATTCACCGATTGCATTTTCAGGATTTCTTTTGCAGACAGCTTGGGGGCAGGTGGCGACACAAACAGCTTCACCCTTTTGACTTTTAGCTCTCCGTCACCTCCTTCCACCTATCACACCATCTCTTTGTCTGCCTCCGTCTCCCAGAGTTCAGAGCTCTGCACCAGACGCTTTGTCCCGTTTGATGACTTGACGTCTCTGTCTGTCACAGAGACGCAGACACAAAGACGTGCACACACCCGAGTCACAGTCTGGCACACGGACACTTTCTCTCTCAAAGGTTTACATGTCAATCTGATGTGACAGCCATGATAAAGACTTTTTAAATCAGTCCCACTCTGGAATTTAACGCCAGATCATGTCATGCAAAACTTTCTAACCTTCTGGGAAAGATGAACTCTTTTGTTTTAATGTTTATTTTATGGCCAGTCGATATATATAGAATACACTGATGCTGTGGTGAAACATAACTTATTATATAAAACATATTATAGGCTAAAGTTACTTTTTTGCAATTTTTTTTCAATGAAATCATGTAAGTTGAAATGTCTGCAAACTAATTCTAAACATCTGAAACATAATTAAGACACTTTTGCTTTGGTCACACTTCAAAATGGTTGGAAAACACTGTTTTTAAAGGTAACATGTTGCTCTGTAAAGTAAGTACTAACCAAAGCTGCCAAACAAATGTAAATGAGGAGCAAAAAGTAAAATATTTAGAAAAGTAGAAAACAAGGAAAAGTCCATATGAAATGATCTAAAGAATGAAATTTATCTTAAACTGAGAGTAGCAGCTGACAGAAAGTCTGCAAATTAACTCAACGTTTAATTTCCTTACATTTCTAGACGACAAATTGTAAATTCCCAACATTTACTGTCCGTTGTCCCTGGCGATAGTTTAACAAGTCAAAGCAAAAATGCAAAGTCTAATTTATATTTTATTGCACTTTCTATGATGATTTAAAGGCTTTTCTTTTCAGTAAGATCCTAACTTTGAGTTGGATAATTACAAAAGACTTGAGTTGTTTTTTAGAAAGTCATCTCTTTTGTAGGGGAGGAGACACAGTTATTGTTTAATATAATTGTTAAAGTTCCTCTCCAGACATGTTTTATGACATTTAAAAATACTTTGCTTTGAATAATAATTTGAGTCTCGTATGGTTTTTACACAAAAAAGTTCCATTATGTAATTATAAATTCATCTTCAGCTTTAGTTACTTAACAAAATAACATTTTAGCATTAAAAGAATATAAAGAGTTTATAAAATACAATGTTTTGTTATGAATTAAAATACCCAACAGTAGAGCTGAAACTATCAGCCTATTAATCAATTAGTCCATTGACAGAAAATTAATCTGCAAATAATTTGATTATTTTAGTCATTTTCATGTAAAAACCTTCACAAATGTGAAGATTTGTTGCTTTTGTTTTTAGTTATTTAACTTTTTACGAATCAAAAAAATCTATCGATTTACGGAGAAAATAATCATCAGATTAATCCATAATGAAAATATTCATAAAATTAATCCATAATAAAAATAATTATTAGTTAATAGTTGAAAATGAGCTCAACCAGTAAAATCCTGCTTTTACATTAATGCCCGAGTAATAATAATGTAAAATATAATATATAATAGAATATCACAGAGGACATTTAGGTACATTTTCCTAATTATTCTTGCATACTTTCGTTTAAGGGACATTTTAGTGCAGGATTTTCACTCATTATTACTTTTGCTTTAGTAAAAGATAAGTATACGTCCTCCTCCACTGCATATATATAACAAACAAAACTACCCATTTAGTTTCTGATTTAAGTTTACATTGATCTTCTGTATGTTTCTTCACCGAACCGTCTGTCTGGCGTCTGGTTTCATGTAAATACCAAACAATTTGGTTAAAATGTAAAATGCAGTCTTTAAATTTGAGATTCAAAGTTGGGAGGAGAGAGAGGGAGGCAGGATTTGCATGGAGCAGGGTTTCTACTCTCACATATAATGTCAAAAACAAACAGGTGACGTCCACAGTTTTCACTTGAATGTTTTCGTTGAACAAAGCAAAAAAAAAATAAATAAAATGCACAGGTAAGTTATTTGCAGAGTGAGACATTTAAATTCTCTGCTTCACCTGGAAGCAACATTTGAATTTTCCCAAACCAGAGAGAAGTAATGATGCAACAACAACCTCATCACCACACAAGAACGCTGAAACTCCTGCAAAACTGTGCTTTTTAATGTGTTTTAAATCCTTACTTTCTATATTACTATACTTTCTTACTTCAATACTGAAAGCTTGTGTTTACGGCAAAACAACTATAGCTAAGGTCACGTTTATACAGCAGAAATACACAGAGTTTCATAGAGTTTCAGCTCACAACGTTGCTGTTCTCGTTCACTTTTATAGCGTAATTTTCAGAGAAAAAGCTGTAAAATGGCCACTTTGCACGACCTGTTTAACAGCAGACAGACGCAGTTAGAGGCTAGATGTGAACATAGTGGAGCATTTAGCAGCTTTAGATTTCCCTCAGGAGACGATGGAGAGAGAATATTGGATTTAAATTGATCAGGTGGACACAAACATAACTCCTAATGAAGGATCATGTTGTGATACGTGTGCTGGATGTGTAAATAAGCAACCGTTTGCTATAATTATCAACATAAAAGGTGATAAAAGCAGCGTATTTCTGCTGTCGCCAAGCGGCTCAGAGCGAGCTAATGCACCTATCCTCACATGACGGTTTGTATAAAATCTTGCAAAAAGGTGATTTTGGTATTAGCTAATTGTAAATCCTAAAAAAAGAATTGTATTGCAGTTTGAATTCTGCTTAAGTTAACAAACTTAGTTGGACAAGTTACTTTTACAACTCACTTTTTTCCACTAACGTGTCCTTCTTTAGAATTAAAAGAGATTCTTCAGTCTTGGCTCAATCAAATAGTTGGAGGACGTTTTAGAAAGAAATGTCCCGTAAAGTTTTATGGTGAATCAAAATCCTGCGGCGTGTTTTTACGACCTCGGTGTCGCACACATTCCTTTCTCATCCTCTCTCACACACTTCTATAAGTAAAAAGCACAACTGCCCACACACACAGACACGCACAAACAAGCTGTTTTCAACGGTCACATATATTTTTAAACTTATATTTTAAGCAAACATCTGTCGTTCTAAATGTTTTTTCGTCTGTTAGTTGAAGTGAATTCCTGTTTAGTCTTTTTATTTTCTTCAGCTAATGATAGTAATGTTTGAATTACTGGTGATAATAGGTTTAATTGAAAATATTCCCTTCAGAATATAATATAATTTAAGTTCTTACTACATAAAAATGGCGGCAGGTTTGGAACTTGTGTGAAGCAGAACATAATTATTTTACAGGTCAAATAATTTTATTTTTTTTTTATGTACGCTATAGCTGCTACGAGCTTTCCATTCCTGTATTACACACTTTTACAAAAACATTGGCAGATTTACCACATTCTGTTGATTGCAGAAGTTATCAGCCTGCTCGCGAATTTAGCAAATGTTATGAGTTGGTTAAAAACAGCGTCTCTGGCTTTTACTCTTTAACGTTTCCACATCATGTTTAAAGGAGAATCTTGTAAAATGAGTCTTTAATTAGCATAAAACACCTTAAACAGGGAGAAGCTAGTTCCTCGTGTTCTAAGTATCGTAAGGCTGTTGACAAGTTGCAGACAGCGAGCTAGTTAGCTCAACATGCTAACGATTAATATCTTACATTGTATTTAAACAGTGTTGCTCTCGTCCTGTTGGATTCTTGGTTGTTTTTGTCTTTATTCTTTATTATTCCATATTGCTCTCACGTGCTCTGGCCTGACAGGCCTTCCTGTTTGTAACAGTTGTTTTTTTTTAGGTACGGTACATTTAGTTTACTGCTCTACGGCACAGTTTCTTTAACACGGAGACAAACTCCAGGAGAGACTGTCGACATTTAAACGGTGTTTCAGGAACACACACAACAGCTTGTACCACAACATGTGGAACAACTTTGTTTGTGACTAACTGAAAAAAAAGCTTCTTATTCCTGGAGTTAAAAATGGAGAGTCTATATTTTAGGACCATCAGATGTTTGTCCCGGTTTGGCTTGGCACGACTCGGCTCGGCTCGGCTCGGGAGGCCCTCTGGGACCGGCCTTGTTTGTTTGGACAGCAGGCAGTAATGTGGCAAGCTGCAGCCCGGGAGACTGACCAGGAATGTGGCTGAAGGTCTCATCTGGCCTCATCAAAAGACGACCGTGAGCCTCATCTCTCTAAAAAACCCAAACCGTCAACACTGAGCTGGACCTGCCAGGCTCACAGCACCGGGACACTCCCCGCCACAATAAAAGGCTAAAGAAAGAAGTCCAAATACAAAATGATCGGCTTATTTTGTACATTGTTCCTTCTGAAGCATCGTCCACTTCACCACTTTGGTCCGTGTGCTCAGGATGATCCTTTTTACACGTTAGTGCAGAGTCTCATCCTGGTTGTAACATTATCCAGGATGTGTCGACTATAACAACCTGTTTATTTGTGTGGTCTTAATAAAATGATTTATGTTCCTCGTCATTCCTGCAGGAGTGTTTTCGACTGCTCCCAGATCTTTTCTGTATGGAGGTGCTCGTATTTTCAGGAACTGACGTTCCCGTCTGGACATCCTGGCCACATTTTGTGGTTAAATATTTATTTAAATTCTATTTTTGATGTGTTTTTTTTCTAGCATTAAACGGCTTACAACACAACAGGCCTGCATTAACTTTAGTAGCTACTCAGATGTGTTCAAAAGGTGCGAGCCAAGCGTTAAGAAAACATAAGCTGCCTCCCGAACATAGTTTATTATACTTTATATTAAGTGTCCTGTGTGTCAGCGTGGATCTGATGGAGATCTGTGTTCAGCCGCAGCTCGAACAGCGACCACATGTTTACAGGCGCGTTGTTGACACAGAAATAGATGGAAGATTTCTGTTGCTTTAATAATCATAATAATAACTTTATTTATACAATACCTTTTAAAAACAGACAAAGCAGAACAAAATCAAACGTAAAATTCAAACACAAAGAACACAAATACATAGTAGAGAGAAGACGCATGACGATGAAGGATAGAACATAAATAAAATCAATAAAAATGTGAAGAAAAAAGCAATAATAGCGACTAGTTGTCATATAATGTATTGTCTTTTAAATGTTGAGTTTTTTTTTACAGCTACCAATACTAGAGCAAAACATCTGGCTTTATAGCTAATACACATACATATATATATATATATATGTATATATATATACTGTATATAAAAAGAAAGTCTCCAAATGTTTGATTTTAATCTGGCCTTAATGGGGTAGAGCATTGAAGCTGATGAGCAAAATGTATCATAACTAATAAGAAAGATGATAAAAAACTAAAAAGGGTGAACATGTAGTTCAGATTGAGCTCATGCGAGAGCTGTGGGCTGCATTCAAACATCAAGAAAAACATGTTTTTTACTTCTAGATATTTAAAGAACTGGAGGTAGGTTTGCCTGTATCCTGTCAGAACAACTAAATAAAACCCACAAACTGCAAAAACATCCCGTGCACCAGGCGGTAAATAAGCCTCTCCACGCTTCACAAACACGTCGCACTGTTTGACCGGAGGCCACCGTCTTTTGGATGAAGGTGTTTCTTTCATCGTCTCCTCTGATCCGCTCCTCTCTGCTTCTCTCACATTTCTTCTTCTGATCTTTAAATGACTTGCAGTCAGTCAGACGATCAGAAATGGGAGAATCCACAAAATCAGTAATTCTCCAAAAGCATCTCCAGTTTGTCTCTTTTCTGCGCTCGTGCTGCCGCTGCCATGTGGCCTCAGTGTCGCTTCGTTTACCGCTTTGCTTCACAGAATGATGAATAAATATTAGATGGATTGTCATGAAAGTTCGTAGAGACATTCATGGTCCCCAGACGTGGGGTTGATATAACTTTTGTGACTTTCTGTCTCTCCACTCTCTTAGTGTTCAGTGCTAATTAGCAAATGTTTGCGTGCTAACACACTGAACTAAATAAAATGCTAAAAACTAGCATGTTAGCATTTCAGTCTCATTTTTCAGTCCCTCGTCTCAAGAGTATTTCATGCTTCTTGTCTGTTTTCTAAAGAAAGTACAGTGAATATATGTTGGACTCTGAGAAGTATCAAAATGCAGGTGACCTACACTCAATACGGTACCTGAACGCATCATTTGTAGAAAGTCAAAGATCCTTTTCATTTCTGCTTGTGGGTAAAATGTTTCTTCACGGCTGACAATCACCCTAACTTTTAATTCAACAAGCAGAGTTTGTTCCTGTGACGCTTTGCATTCAGAGTCATGTTAAATATATATATATATATATATATATATATATATATTAATCCTAACTTGAAGTTCAAAACAAGCTCCAGTAAAAACACTGGTGGAAAGTAATCATTTACTCAACTACTGTACTTCAGTACTACTTTGAGGTACTTGTATTTTATTTAAATATTTCCATTTTATGCTACTTTATATTTCTCCTTCACTACTTTTTGGAAGCCAGTATTTTACTTATTACTCCACTACATTTATTTTATAATACGTGTTACTTAATAGAGTCAGAATATTAATATAATAATAATAATATAAATAAACATTTTGATCTTTTATTAGATTAAGCTGCCAAGCAGTATATAAAGTCATTAAAATAAAACACATTAATGCATCAATGATTATAATAAAGTTATATAGGCTACAGTAATATACTGTATTCTACATAATAAGTACCTTTACTTTTGGTACTTGAAGTATATTTTGATGCCAATCCTTTTTTCCATTTTTCTTTTACTTCAGTAGGATTTTGAAAGAAGACTTTTACTTGTAACAGAGTATTTCTACACGTGTTATTGCTACTTAAGTAAACCTTCGCAGCGCTGAGAAAGAAGGGGCCCGGTGAGCATCACAGTGCGCTCAGTGTTTCGGGGAGTCTAGGCAGCCCCGTGCTCGGCTCCTGACTTCCTGCTCTTCCTCTCCTCTCACCTTTTAATTGGTCCAAGCGGCGGCTGGTCTGCGAGGACGTCTCGGCGCGGTGTGACGCCTGTACTCCCTCCCTCACAGCTCAGACAGAAAGGCCTCTGTCTGCCTCCGTTTCCATTCTGAGCCGAACAGAGAGAAGGAACGTTTCTATTGTGAGTTATGAGTTTATAAATGTCTGCACCGGCCAACAGGGTTTAAGTTTAGCTACTGTACGCGATGAAGTGAAAAACTGTGTGAAAGAAACACACTTTTCTGCTGCTGTGTGCACATGCTACATGCTGCACATTATCCCATCAGGACTCTCTCATTATTTACATTTCTTTATCATTGTCAGCTGTGCATTAATAATAAAACATGTGCGGCTGAAAGACAATATTTGACTTGGTGCGGCAGATACAAGCCTCTTAAAGGATGCCATCCAGGATGCAGGTTAACTAAGAGACATATAATCTTTTATTCCAATAACAATTAGAAGACTCTGATTAAACACGTCATGTTTATACCAAAAACTGGTATATGGTTATATTATTGTATTAATATCATTAATACATTAATGTGTTCATCACTATGTTACAGCTGGTAAAGGTTTGACTACTTTACGCCCCTTATCTTATCTTATTCTTCATTTATGACTTATAATATTACATCATATTGTATAAGTTGATTTTATTTTGTATTATTAATCTGAATCTGCAAAGTTACTCACGATATTAAGTAAAAGTAGTGGAGTAAACAGTACAATATTTGGGGAGTAGAAGTATAAAGTTGCATAAAAATAAAAGCACCTGCAGAATTAAATCCTTAAATTCAGTCTCTTCTTCTAAAAACACACTTTTATACACCTGCTGTGAATCCCTCCCTCTGCACCTTTAAGTGTGGATCTGATCTTAAATGCTTCTCTGTTTAGCTGCATCTGTATTGAAGTTAAAGCACTTTGAACATTGTTTGAATAAAGGTAGTTATTACTTGATAACTGGGGGCTCAGATGGACCACGCTGGAGCCTCCAGCAGCAGCCGCTCTCTTTGTCTCTGCATCATTAACGTGCTCTGCTCGTCCCCCCGTCTGTCTCTGTGTAGACTGACCCGTAGCTGTGTGTGTCGGGCGTTGGTGCCTCCCGGTCATCGGGGCCCTCGCCACACTGTCTCACCCCCACGGCGCTCTGCACAGCTCGAGAGACAGACAGGTGCCTGCAGCTCAGAAACATGAACTAAAAAACACATCCACCCCCGGCGGGTTCGGCTATTTATCATTTATCAAATAACATGGGCACATGGTTGACACCCAGGTTATATTATAAGTAGAAGATATTCCTTTATTAGTCCCACGACAGGGAAATGTACAGTGTTTGAGCAGGGACAAAAGTAAAACAAATAGGTAAGTACACTGTTTAAAAACGAGACCTGCTTTAGGTTATTAAACTTGTTTTGCATCCACAACAGTCCCTAGCTGGAAATGATGTCTTAATACCTGGGCTGTGCTCACAAAGAGTCTTATTTTATCACTAATACTCCTCCTACATGTTGCTTTCCTCCTCACAGAGCGGCTGAAGAGGCGGAGTTGACCCCGATGTGATGGATGAGAACAGCTTTCATCTCCACACTGATGGATTGTACTGCTGGAATGTAATTAAGTACATTTACTCAAGTATTTCTACTTCATTTCAGAGTTTCCATTTTAAGCAACTTATTAATATTATATACACTAATATTATACTTCAGATAATATTATATATCAGATTAGTTTTCCTCCCTTCCTGTCCAGTGAACACCACGTATCTCCAGATGTGTTGATGTTGGATGTTTGTGATAAACTGAAGGATGAAGTTTTTCCTTTGTGTTGAGAACATTCTCCTCCTTTAGATAAATAAAATCTATAAAAAGCTTTTTGGATCAGCTGGAAAAAGCTTTGTCACAAAGCAGAAAACAGGCTGTTTTTCAGAGAAACTCATGAAAAGTTGACTTTTCAGAGACAAACATGTGATGATCTGATAGAATATGATTATTATTTGATGCATTGTGTAGATTAAACTACCAACAGGATATAAAGGAGTTAAAATGAGCACAACCTTAAACATCTACAGCAGTAACATGCAACATACACATTAATGCAGCAGTAATATTGATCCAAAAACATCACATATAATAATAAAACACTGACGGGGAACATTTTACTGCACAGTGAATACTTTTACATGTTAAGTGTTTATTTATTGCAGTTGCTCATCATATAATGTCGACAGACTGCAAAGATATTCCAGGTTCATCAGCGTCACAGTGATGAAGAGTTGGGAACTCTTTCCTCCAGAGTTACTGACTTGTTTCTACTTTCAGGGATCTTTTGTAAATATAAAACACAAATGTCACCTATCTCACAAAACAAGAAGCTGTTCAAAGCTCCCCTGGTGCAGACGACTGAACAAACCACAAGCAGTTCTTTCTTTTTGAGTTTGGATTGTACAGATCTTCTTGAGGTCTGATGAAAAGCATCTGAAAGCAACATTATGAAACTTCATAAACAGGGAAACACTTCACAAAAAGGTACGGGACACGTGGAGTAGATCCCAAGAAACAAATCAGGAACAACTTAATGATGATATATAAATCAGCGTAAACATCCTGCAGAGTCAGAATATTGAAAGTTGTTGCAGAACGGGAGAGGATTCGAATCTCGGGGCTGATTCACGCATTATTTTTCAATTATGAAAACGTCCCTGGCGGAGGAGTCTGCGAGTGGAGTTATATATATGAATGTTTAAACCTGAGATTTTACAGGGAGGACAAAATGTAGTGAAAAATGTTGGAGCGAACCCAACCTGCTTGACCTCTGACCTCAGTGAGAGCGCAGAGGCTCTGACCGGGACAGCTGCTGCTCGTCTTCTTCTCGTGAGGTTTGTTATTGGAAGTGAAACAAAGCCAAACAAACAGAGGGAGGAGCGGTGCTGATTTGTCATCACTGGTACAAACACAGCAATCACCGACATACCAGAGAGATCAGAGCGACAAACATCTGTCTGACGTGATCCAAACGTTAACGTTGTTCAACTTCATGTTCTGATCTGTTCGGAAACGTGTTTTTGTGCGAAAGGTTTGCACAGAGCTTTGTTTTAAACGCTTTAAAAAGGATGTTTTATTGTTTTAGTACAAACAGTTTTCATTCCCACGTTGTTTTTTGTGGCATTTCCATGTTTGCAGCAAACTTAAAAAACTAAAATCTGAAAACGTCAGTGTGGATGAAAACTTAAAGATGCTACAATTTTATATTTCTAATAATAATGGATTACATAACGTGCGTAATGTGAAAGGAGTCGCTCATACAGCACTTTTGCTGCTAAAATATATTTATTTATATACATTATTGTACGTTTAAAGAAATAGCAATGTGTTTTCGGGAATACAGATATTCTTCCTTTTTTTTGTAGAGATTTGTTTTATTGAAAGATGCTTTACAGTGCAATTACAAAATGTAAGAGTCATAAACTTCTCCATTCAATGCATTTAAATATATTTAAAAGAAAGGAAAAGGAAAAATACACGTGTGTACAGATACACTCAAATGTACTTGTAGAAAAAAGGTTGAATTGTAAATTTAATAATTATATCAATATATATTAAAGTAAAATAGTGATAACATATAGCAAAAATTCTAATAAAGCTATAAAAGAAAACATAAAATAAATAAATAAAATAAAAACAAAGTAGTAGCAGTAAACACATATATACATCAAAATACATACACATTTAAAAAAAATAATTAAATAACTAAATGCCACGTTCATATCCGTGTGTAAACGAGGTGATTAGCTCTAAAAAGTATACTAATTAATTAATACTTATTAATTGTACTTTATTTATTAAATCTGTGCTCAACATTTCTGCTCCAGCACATAATCTATGGATTAAATAAACTAGTTACATGTTAATTACTGAGTTTTATAGGTGTTGGCAGGAGTATTTGTGAAGTAAATAATAATCTTTCACCAAAATGTCAAACTATTCCTTTAATAAACGGATGTGAAACAGTCTTTTCAGACGTATCCACATCAGACTGGACATTATTTATATGTGTAGCAGAAGTTTCTTTTAGTTCCAGAGACTTCGAGGCTCCAGTTGTTTCACCTACATCTACGTGTTTTAATCAACCTCCTGCTGGGATCCTGTGTGTGTGTGTGTGTGTGTGTGTGTGTGTCTGTGGGGGGTGTTACCCGCAGTCTGGGTCTCCCCCTTAATAAACACAGTCAAACACGACTTGATATCTCAAGTGCTCCTCAGTAAAACTTGATTGGAGAACACAAAACCAAATGAAAATGTTCTTCTTGGTGGATCAGTGGTTCTGTTCTCTGCAGGAGTCGTTATCTCCTGGACCCTTGAACACACACTGCGACAGCACGTGTGACTTACTGAGGCCACGTCAACAAAGTGTGTGTCTGAAGTCTTCACACTGGTCAACTTGTTTGTTTGATGCATCGGCTGATGTGTTGTCCAGAGACTTTCCTACGGTGAAGCCTGAGAGCTCAATGTGCTGCAAATACAGAATAAACGACCGAATATAGAAATGTGCCGCGCCGCACCATAACATTAAATTGTTTCCATGGGACACTAAGAAGTGATGCACACGACTGCAATTAACCCAGTGTTAGTCTTTCGCTTATTATAAACTTGTTAATTCAAGTAATCCGACGAAATACACAACAGGCCAATCTGTTAAAACTGTTACCTGCAGAAAACTTATTTTCAGAATCTGTAATAAAAAGGTACAAGGAAGTTAAACTACCAATATATTTTTCTGACATGACTTATAAAATGATCACTTTGCTTAATTTCTTTATTACTTAATGTAACGGGTTGGTAAACATTTTTAAAATATTATTCATGGCGTCAAACTGTATCTGATTATGACTTGATTTATACCATCAATAAAACATTTAGCAATTTATTTTCATTCCTTGGTGACAATTTGGAAAGTAACTATAGCCCACTAACATAATTTATGTCCTGGTAATTGTGTGTATTTCATCAAATTATTTAAATTGGCAGGTAAATAATAAGCTAAAGACTAACACACGGCTAACAACAGATGTCTGCAATAATATAGGAATCATGCAATGACAACATTAAAATAAACCAAGAATAACTACATTTTAGCTTCTGTGTTTAGTTGGGTTTGCTCCATTTGCAGCGTGTTCTTGTCATTTTCAGACAGTTCTGGCTGCACCTACCTGTTAAATATATTACTTTTTGTCATTCAGACATATTTTGGAGCATATTTGTTGAAGCTTGGTAGCGACACTTGGAGCACATCTGGTATTATTAGCATCTGGATGAGGAAAAACACATGTGAATGCAGCTGTAAAATCACGCAGAATGCAGATTATTGTCGTTGGACTTGAATATGTCGTGAATTTAAAGCTTACAGACTTAGACAAAGACAAAGACAGGCAGGTAACAGTAGACAGGAAACAGACTAAATATGATATTTGGTATTTGTAGAGGTTCATTGGGAGAGAACAGGTGATGTAGAGGTGAAACTCATCAGGGCAGACGATCAACACTGGAAGATAAAAACACACAAAGACAGGAAGTGAAGCGTCTGAAACGAGAGGAGCACAAAAACACAAAACATGAATAAATGACATGAAAATCAGGAGAAAATAACCAGCAGGTCAGACTTTGACACAATATACATTCATATGTTAATTAACCTCACATTTGCATCTTAACTGGAACTTTCAGGTCATTTTAGGTGAAGTTACCTGAAATAAAATGTAATTAATTTTTTTATTTTAAGGTTTTTCACACTTTAGAAATACTTTAATCCATTTTCCATTAAGGTGAAACTAATACGCAAGTGATGGTCACATGATCAGCTCCTCCCCACGTCTGGAGACAAAAACTCTGTCGATAATGTAAAGTGAGAACAAAAGAAGCTAAAAAAGACCCGGCAAGCTTAGTTAGCTCCACACCAAGGGCTCACGTTGAGTTCCTGCTTCTCTGTTCACTTCTTGTTGGTCCATGGTGGGAAAAATAAGTGAGTTGATGTTGGAAATGCAGAAATTTGCAGGTTTAAATTCAGAAATC
>CALSBV010011010.1:8853620-8918679 GCA_943590825.1 Bovichtus diacanthus | reverse complement strand
AGAGAGAGAGAGAGAGAGAGAGAGAGAGAGAGAGAGAGAGAGAGAGACAGAGAGACAGAGAGACACAGAGAGAGACAGAGAGAGAGAGAGACACAGAGAGAGACAGAGAGAGAGAGAGAGACAGAGAGAGAGAGACACAGAGAGAGACAGAGAGAGACAGAGAGAGAGAGAGACAGAGAGAGACAGAGAGACAGAGAGACAGAGAGACACAGAGAGACAGAGAGACAGAGAGAGAGTTTGATTTTCTTTTCAGAGCACATTTCTGTGTTTATCCAAATAAGTATTTGTATTTGTTTATTTTACTGTCAGGAGTTTTATTTGTTGACTCTTCAGAAGATGTGCAGTGGAGAGTGGGAGGAGGAGGAACATGATGTGTTCACAGGAGGTGGAGACAGAAACAGAAAAGAGGTATAACCCATGTACCTCTGCCCCCCCCCCTCTACCCTCCCCCCCCCCCCCCTGAAAGATCTCCTCCCTGCTGCCTAAATCACATGATTACATCTTTTCATATCAACCAGCTACGTATGTTCCGCTGTGTTGAGAGAACTGCATGGTGCATTAAATATAAAAACTAAATCACACACAGTTATCACCGTATGAGCGCTAAATCAATGTAAAGGTCTAAATACGTGACGAGAGCAACGACATCTGCACGAGAGGTCTTCACGCAGTGCTGCATTTAAAACCTTACTTAAGTAAATTATACTTGAAGCGTGAGGAAGGAGTTGGTATGAAAGTAGTCGATCGTGCCGTAAAATGTTCAGACTCGAGTCCCAGTTCTCCAAATACATGAGATTAAAAACATTTATAAGCGTCATTATTACGTTCAGCAGGTTGTTCTTTTTATTACCTAATATTATATTCTTATAAATGCTGAATATAATGAGCTGTGGGTACTGGTCAATGGCTGCCAACCAGAGACGACATGCAGTGTGAGGTGCATTCATCGGAGAGTGCGTGGCTCCCCATGTGAAGGAGGGGGTGTCTCGCTTCCTGCCCCAATGGAGAAGGCGGATCCATTAGCAAAAGCTACTGTGACACCGTGCGTTCAAGACCTTTGATGTGTTCCCAGCAGCACGCTGCGGGGCGGAGGAGCGGAGCGAAGACCTGGGGGCTTTCAGAGAGACCATGGAGTCTCCACATCACCGCAGAAAATAGAAAAGTGTCTTCTAAGAAGGGCAACTTGTCAAAAAAATGTAAATAACCTCGCTATGAATATCCCGCCCCACGCACGACCTGAGAACTACCTTTTGCACGTGCATCGTATTTGTCAGAGCTTTTCTTTTTAAAGAGACAGAGGGTGACGACAGGTGTACAAAGGTTTTCTAGGGCATCCTTTGTGGCACTACATTGCTTTATCACGTGTTACCTACTACAGGCTTCCACTGCTCCTGTTTTTCACGTCGCTAAATGTCTTCCTGGGAACCTGACGAATCTGCGAGCTCATGTTTTATTTCCTCCTGCAGATGTGTCCTGTCCCTCTTCGCTTTGGACACATTTCCACCAACTTGAGACGTTTCGTTTGCAGTTTTGATGACAGTACGAGCAGTTTTCGGAGCGGGACATTTGCAGTTTTGTAAACGGAAACACAGTTTTGTTGTTTGTGTCATCTGTTTCTAACAGTCAGTGGTGGAAGAAGTACTCAGATACTTTACTGAACTAAAGGTGAAAACACCACATAAATATCCTGATTCAAAATGGTACTTACAGAAGTAAAAATGTATTTAAAGTATCACAATAAAAAGTACTTATTATGCAGAATGGCTACTTCCACAGTGTTAAATTACTATACAATGTTTTTCAGTTTTTTTTCACTAACACATTTATATAAGAGCATTTTAATGTTGTAGTTAAACAATGTGGAGCCATTTTAAATACTTTGTATACTGGGTAGATTAGTCTTATTATAAAAGCATATGATGTTTATATAGATGTAAAAGTAACTATAAGTGTCACATAAATGTATATGAGTATAAAGTAGCATAAGATGGACACATTCAAGTAAAGTAAAGTACCTGAAAATTGTACTTAAGTGCAGTATTTGAGTAAATGTACAAATTAATTTTACAATTTTATCAAGTTTGTTCTGTAACGTTTTCACAAAGCTGAGAGTCACAGCGACGCAAAACACGTTTCAGGAGACGATGAAGTTCAACGACGAGTCGTACAAACACAGGACCAACATGTTACTGTAGAAGCGTTTTTTAACTGTTATCACAAAGATCTCCCGAAAAGAAAAAGAAATACAAGAAGAGAAGAGGAAGAAAAGACAGGAAATAAGCGGAGAAGACGAGAGAGTCCGACCACAGATCAGTTTCCATCCTCTCGTTCTGTTTATTGAACTGTAATCCTGAATAATACCCCCCCATGTGTAACACGTTACCGGATTTCCTCCAGAATACTGCAGCCAGGAGTCTGCGTTCGCTCAAGCACACGCTGCGTTGAGGTTAACCAAACATGTGTCCGCATGTACATCCTGGGTATATCACACACCGTGTTTGGACGGCGGTGATCCCTCTGTTGTAACAACACACATGAGAATACACTGCAGGAGAATACGTCTTTATATACATGCACTTCACTGTAACTTCTTTCTGTCCCAGGTCCCCAAATCAAGTACACAGCAGCCTTCAGCAGGTGGAACATCGGATGTTCCCACAGTATTTATAGTAGTGGTATATATGATATAGTATAGAGTAAATATCCACTAATTCTCCAAGCCTGTCTCCTGACTATTGTGAAATCTGGTGGTGCTTTATCCCAATGTACATATCAAAAAAGGCTTTGGATAATATGTAGACACTAAACTCACCCAGGAGACTTCATTTAAGTTACGTTACGAAACAAACTTACTTATTTTAACCAAAACCTTTAACTTTTCCTAAACCTAACAAGTAGTTTTGTTTTCATTCATAACTTCAAGCACGTATTTTAAACAACGAGCATTAAGTTTCACAGTTTGCCCGTTTTGCCCAATCTACTGTAAACCATTCGAATGGTTGTGATAAAAACTGACGACGGACATTCAATGTTCAGTTAGCTATAAACAAAGCTAGCTTACAATTTTCCAAATGAAAAGGTGTAATCAATTTAAAATGTTTGTAGAAACCTGTCAAAATACAACCAGAATATCTCCTCACTTTAATTTCGCCAACAAATCTCACCTTGAAGTACAACCAAGCTTTGCTTTACTCTCTGGTACGTTTTAAGGATCACTGTCATGTCCAACTGCATTTGGATGTCAGAAAAACTTCATTTTCATGAAAAAAGCTTGAATGTGAAAAAATACTAAATTCTTTCATGAAAAAAGCTTGAATGTGAAAAATCTTAATTTTCCTGAAAAAAACTTGGAGGTGAAAAAAAAAAATCGGAATTTTCATGGAGAAAAAATGTATTTAAAAAAAAACTTAATTTTCATGTAAAAAGCTTAAATGTAAAAAAATACTACATTTTTTTCATGAAAAAAGCTTGGATGTGAAAAAATACAAAATTTTCTTGAAAAAAGCTTGAATGTGAAAAAAAACCTTAATTTTCCTGAAAAAAGCTTGAATATCAAAAAATACAAAATTTTCTTGAAAAAAGCTTGAATGTGAAAAAAACTTAATTTTCCTGAAAAAAGCTTGGATGTCAAAATACTTAATTTTCATGGAAAAAAATGTATTTAAAAAAGAAAAACTTGATTTTCCTGAAAAAAGCTTGGATATCAAAATACTTAATTTTCATGGAAAACATATATTTAAAAAAAACCTTAATTTTCATGAAAAAAGCTTAGATGTGAAAATAAAATTAATTTTCTTGAAAAAAGCTTGAATGTCAAAAAAACCTAAATTTTCTGAAAAAAGCTTGGATGTCAAAATACTTAATTTTTATGGAAAAAAAAAGTATTTTAAAAAAATACTTACATTTCATGAAAAAAGCTTGGATGTGAAAAAAAAGTAAATTTTCTTGAAAAAAGCTTGAATTAAAAAAAACTTAATTTTCATGGAAAAAGCTTGGATGAGAAAAAAACCTTAATTTTCATTAAAAAAAAGCTTGGATGTGAAAAAATACAAACGTTTTTAATGAAAAAAGCTTGGATGTGAAAAAATACAAAATTTGTTAATGAAAAAAGCTTGAATATGAAATAAACTTATAATGCCACAAGATAAAAAGTCAGAGAATCACCAAAATGATGACAATTCATCCTGAGCTGAGCAGGAATGTGTGTCCACCAAATGTCATCGCAATACATCCAATAGTTCAAACATGTCACTAAAAACCTCATGGTGGCGCTAGAGGAAAAGTCAGCGGGTCAGACCGACACACACACACACACACACACGCACACACACACACACACACACACAGCTACCATCCTTCATCCCCCAGATTACATGTATGAGGTCACATTTCAGGTTTTCTTGCCAGCACATAAGAGATCTCTGAAGAAAACAACAAAACATTGTCATTGACGTCCAAACGGGAAGCACAACAATATCAGGCCAAATATGTTGGATCTTGAATATTTCATTGAATATTTAAACATTTTGTGTTCCCTAATCTGACACACACACTGTCTCCCACGAGCATGAAGTAAAGTAGGCCCAGTGCGTCTCATTCACTGTCGCTCCTCTCTTTCCACTTCGTTATGATGGGGATCCAGGAAGCATCCCGTAACGTCTCTCTCTCCGCAGATACATACAATAAAAAAGTGACGTCAGCGAGAAGGAAAAAGAGGGAATCCTCCTCCTCTTCTTCTGCTCGAGGTTATCATCAGTGCCGGGGGTTGTTTCAGCCGTGGCATACGTCCCAAATACTTCAAAGAGGGGACGTGTTCACACAGGCAGTCAGCCAGCCAAACAAATAATTAACAAAGTCAGTGAGATTAATTAAAGCAGCAGGGTTCAGGCAGGGTTCAGCCTTCTGTGTGTGTGAGGGGGGGAACAGGGACTCCCCTGCTGGATGTGATTAGAGAACCAAAGAAGAAAGAGAGAAGAGGCGAGGGAAAACAGTGGCTGTCATTGATATCCATCTTCATGTAAACAGCTGGGTGTGTGTAGGTGTGCGTTTGTGAGTGTGTGTGTGTGTGTGTGTGTAAGTGACTTTTTACAGTAAAAGTAAAAGTCCTGCATTTAAAACCTAACCTAAGTAGATGTAAGTATTATCAGCGTATTGCACTTAAAGTATGGAAAGTAAAAGCTGCCATTGTGCAGTAAAATGTTCCCTGTTTTACTGTTATATACGATGTTTTTGGATTAATATTTCTGCTGCATTACTGCTGAATGCAGAAGCAAACATAAGCATAAACCAGCAGAGGCAATCATCACAAAGTAAAGTAATCAGATTACTTAGTTGTAAGTAAGAATGTGAGATGAACAGCTGTGACCTCAGATCAAGCCAGGTGTTATTTCCCCACAATCCCCCCCCATGACAGGCACATGATGGATCATTCAGTCTTCCCATACGCTGAACCCTGCAGTGCACTCGCTGATCATTATCGCTGTATTAATGTGCAGCGTTTATCCGCACCGCATGATTTACATCCAATGCCAACATTCAGTGCTAATACAGGAAGCATGCAGGAGACTGGAGTTTGAGTCCAACATGGAGACAGTGTTGTATTTGTGTTTTCTTCACTTGATTACGTACATCATGCACACATTTCACTCTACATGGAAATATGTTCCCAATACACTGTGTGCACTGTTCATCAGAAAAGTGCACGATCGGTTTTTGCACTTCTGTTACACTGCGATCATTGCTGTTGGGAAACAGATGTCTAACTTTGACTTATTCATCATGTACTTTATTTATATTATTCTATTTATCTTCCTTCTGCTCCTGTGATGCTACACGTCCCTCCTGAGGAATCAATAGAGGTTTTTCTTATCTGACGTTATTTAAAAAGTTAGTTTCTCAGTTTTTCTATTTATTTTGTTTTCTGCAAAACACACGATCTGATAGAAATGAAGTTATGTTTTTAAAATGTGATTCTAAATACTGAATAACATGTGTAGAAATCTGAAGAAGTCGCTCAGACCTGTGATGATTTTAATCCCAGTTGTTTCCTTCATGGTTGTTAAAAACAGTGTCATATTGAACCTTGATCCAGGTCTTTATTGAAGCTTTGTGACCTTTAAATTGAGTGAAATATTCAAACCCAAGACTCCATGTTTATAGCTGCTTCACTACTTCAGAGATGTTATACAAACGTCTTCAAACTTCCCGACGTATTTAGTATCTTTAGTAACTTTGGGATCTCGGCTACAAATCAAAATAAAGTTGTGTGGATTGCACAGCATGCGTTTGTACTGACAGGACCACCAGTACGTCAGATGACATGTTTTAATAGCAGGTCTCTTGCTGTGGGACCCCCCTCCCCCCCCCCCCCCCCCCCTCTCTCTCGGCTCTGTCTCTCTTTCAGCTCAGTGTTTTGGCAGCAGCGCTCACCCTGCATCACAAAGCCCGTACTCTCAGCTTGTCCCATTGTGAGGCGAACATCGCAGGTAATGATTAACACAAACACACAACAATGGGAGCTCCTGCACACAGCCAGCGTGGGAGTCGATGGCCTTAAGGTTCGGGACGAGCAGACAATGTTACTGACCTCAAGCCACAAGATGCCACGAATACTGCGAGAGTTCAGCGTTTTTGTTGACTTTTCCCTCTGCCTTGATGTTCACCTGCATGAGTTTCCACATGGTGCATCGACACCTTCCTAAAGAGACCTAATAATCTCTAGACAAAATATTTAAATAGGCTGTTGAGACAAGAAAACAGTGAAAAGCTCGATGATGTTTGGTCTGATTTGCAACTTCCACTATCTACCAAAAGTCAAGAGGCTGCGGGAGACAAAATAATCGCGTGAATGAGAAAGAAAACAAAGCATTTGCACATTTATCTCCGTTGCAAACACCCAGTTTATTGTCTGAGCTTTCAGTCAAACAGGCCTGATGATCTGAGTTTGCATTAAATGTGCTTTTAATTCAACAAAATCCACGAGGCAGCCACGCGTATGTCCCGCAGTGATGGACCAGGTAATGGAGAGGTGGGAAGCTGGGCTCAAACACGGCACAAATTCTGCCCTACATATAATTAATATACCTTTAAATTAAGATTCCCTGTTGTTGACATCTTAGAGAGGAGCATTCGCTAAACAGCCTGAAATTTAAATGTAAATGGGACCTGCTGTGAAGTGGACTAATGAGCGCCCGGCCACACCTCACACATTCCTCCTGACCTTTATTCCACCTCACTTTCCCTCCACACACACGCACACACACACACACACTCCTAACCTCACCTCACCCCAATGATTATTATTCACCCAACATCACCCCTCCTCCTCCCCAATCTGTTATCAGCTGTCAGGCACCAACCAGCCCTGGTATTCTCTCCTGCAGCATTAACATCAGTATGCAGCGGGCTATCAATGCTATCTGGACCCGGGGGCTCCGGGAGGGTCGGGAGGGACCCTCCATATCACTGATGTCATCAGATAAAGATGTGGGAGGGATGGAGGGTCTGGTCTAGGGGGGAGGGATTTGATTTTCTATAATGCATGTGTGGTAGAAGTAGTAGTAGTAGTAGTATTCGGGATTTAGATACAGATTGGATTAAGGCTGGGCATCATATTGATCGTTTTTCAATATTGTCATATGAGACTAAGACAACTTAAATTTTGGATTTGTTTTTTTTGTAATAAAAGTGTTGTGTTTTTCTGTTTTTAAAGGCTGCATTACAGTAAAGTGATGTAATCTTGTGAATTTACAGGACTGTTCTAGCTCTTGTATTAATTGCCTTTACCCACTTAGTCATTACGTCCACATTACTGATGGTTATTTATCAAAAATATCATCGTGTGAATATTTTGTGTCAACATATACATTCAGGTGTGATATGAGTTTTATGAGCCCCCGATTTTATAAAACCTGGACGTTACATAACAAGTGATCTGTGTTCGGATATCACTATTTAAAATAACTATGTTCTTCCTGTTTTATCTGGAAACCTCAGGCAGAACCTGGCACCAAAACCTTTGAGGTTCTCAAAAGTTCCGGTTGTGGATCGTTAAGTTCCTGAAGTGGAAAAGTTTGACTGGAGAGCTGTGACACGTCACAATGAAAACCCTCGTGTCATCGCAAAACAGCAATTTTACCTGAGAGAATAACTTTGATTTCAACTTTGTGATGAGATGCGATGAAAATACACGCCGTTGGGCTGCAATGCATTCTGGTCTCAAACTATTGGCAGTCTTGCTTATATATCATTTCACATTATTTGATTTCTTTTATGAGAGATAATGATAATTGTGTATTAGATAGCATTGTGCTAAAGTGTTAGCATGAAGCAGCCAACTTTAAATGCTCAATTAAGGGCGAAAGCGGGGGGGGGGGGGTCAATGGGCTTTAAATATAACATGTGTGTGTGTGTGTGTGTGTGTGTGTGAAGGAATTGAGGTGTCTGCAATCCCACCTGTATCTCATTAGCACAACAACAAGGTGCAATAACATTAACACTGCTGCCCCCTCCCAAAACACAAGTATCTTAATAAATCTAAATCAGGCTTAACACACACACACACACACATATGCTCAGGTATGACACACACATATAGCGGCTGGCCCAGCGGTCCACCACGTAGCGCCGGCTGGCATTAGCACAGCTCTTATCTGCTTTATGACTTCCACTCTGCCTCGTTTATTTGTGTACTTTGACTTTCGCTGTAAAGCTCCGTCTGAGCCGCAGTAGCGCTGCAAAGTGTCAAAGGTCAAATCTGGATTTTATTTCAAAACAGAAATTTCATCGGAACACGCTCACGCTGCGGCCGCTGCAGGAGTCTGACCCGCGCGTAAAGGATTATTTGGAACTCTTATTTTGAAGTTGGCAGAGCTTTTTTAGCTTTAGTCAATCATTTGTTGGAGCGACCCGCTGGCTCGCGGCACCAAAGCAGCGATCATGTAACCGTGTTTGAGTCCAGGACCTTTGTAGCTTGTGATTGTCGTCCCTCGCTCTCCCAGGCACTTCCTGCCTCTCTTCACAATAAAAACTGTCCTGCAGAGGCAAAAACAATAATACTGAGTGTAACCACTCTGGGCATTTATAGGGACACGGGTTAGCTGACTGCCAATGGCTTCCTACCAACTCTGGTCAAAATATGTTATAATGATATGTTGTGATATTATTTGACTAGAAATAACATATTTCCTCAGTATTGGTTTTGTTGGATTTATAGACCTAAATAAATCCAGAGAGACTTCTGCTCATTGCAAATGTTTTCTGTGACCTCAACTCGCTTTTTAAAAAAGTTTTAAAGAAATGCTACATGGCCAAAAGTATACAGACGCCCACCATATGTGATATTAATCTTCTCCTTTAAGCCTCCACTCCTCTGCTTTCAGTCTCTCCTCCAACATTTGGGAGCTGGCTGCAGGGATCTGCTCTCATTCAGCCACCAGAGCATTAGTGCGGTGCGACACTGGTTTTTGGGAGATCAGGTCTGGCTCACAGTCGACTTTCCAGTTCATCCCAAATGTGCTGGATGGGGCTGAGGTCAGGTTCTCTGTGAAGGCCAGTCAAGGTCTTCACTGGGAGAACAGTTTCTTTATGGATCTGACTTTGTGCACGGGGGTCTTCAAACTGTTGCCGGCACACTTTTGTTTAAAATATATTTGTGTGCTGGAGCATAAAGAAGCATTATCGATTAATCTGCCGATTGTTTTCTAGATGTATTAATGCTTTGGTCTATAAAGAAGAAGACGTTTCCATAACGTTTCCTGACTTTTTTTATTTAACTTTAGACACATTGATAGATCATCCCTTTTTCATCTTATTATTTTTTCCCTTACTAATAAAAAAAACCTGATTTCTTGGACATTTGACAGAAGTAATGATGTAAAAACTCAACACGTTACTGCTCTTGTATTCAACAATCTCAGTTAAAGCTGAACATGGGATTACTTCTCCTTTATTTCTTTCTCGCGTCTGTGATTTTGATGGATCGAACATTAAAAATCAATGCAGATGAGACGCAGACAGAAATGCATTGTTCATTGTTTTCTACTTTTTTTGATAAAATGCCAGCAGACTAAAGTGAAGTGTGGAAGAAAAAGGAGAAGTTAATGAGTTAGTGAGCGTATTCATGTAATCGTATGTTCACATTTTTTATCACTTTATTGTCATTATCAGGTGTTTTATTTCCCCTGTATGCTGATCTCATGCTGGATCACATATAGTCAAACTATACAACTAAAACGTCCCATTTACCGTAATAACGTTTTTTTTTATGTTTTGCGTTGTGAATCAGAGAAACAGCCTTGAGACATTAACATGCAGGTCTTACTTTAACATTAAGGCTCAGAGTGTTATAAGCTGATAAAAACAGGGCTGATCTTGATTCTCTGCTGCAGCTAATGAGATTACTCCTCCTGGTTTTTTTTTTTTTTTTTTTTTTAACTGATGCAATTAAAAACATGGAGGCAATTCACTAAAGCATCTTAATTGAATGCATCTTCTAAAAGAGGCGTTAATGCTCTGTTTGCATAAAGGACAATTAACCGGCTATAAATTATGAAGCAACAAAAAAATAAATAAATAAAGTATTCACGTGGTTAATTTGGCACGTGCTTAGTTACTGTAGGGGTGAATTTAAGAAGTGTTTTTTTTTGCTCACGAAATAATATAAAGTTTGGTAACTTCTGATTTGAGGAACTTTAGCGCGCTGTGCCCTGTGGAGAGGAGGGAGAGCGTCTAGGCTTTTTATTTGCCAGCTCTCTGGAGGGTTGGGGGCTGTTTTTAGTGAGGGGGGTAACAGAAGCGCACCCCTCCCCTCTCTCTCTCCCCCTCTCCTCCCCCCTCTCCTCCCTCCTCCTCCTCCTGCTCCCCTGGCCGCTCTCAGACCATTGTTGTTGTGACTGCCGTCCGGAGAGCAGCAGTGCTGTAAGAGGGTTGGTGTGTGAAGGACGCAGTCTCTCTCTGCTGTGGAAGAGAAGCGGACTGAGGCTGAGCTCCACATTTGAGCGGCAGAGCTCCGGGATACACTCACACAGGAGAGGAGAGCTTTTGCAGAAGCGCTGCGTAAAGACGCACGTAAAGAAATATCCAAGACTATCCAAGAGGGGACTCTGAACTACGGTGCACGTTTTTATCACACTCTATCGATCTCTTTCTCTCGCCACCACCGGATCTTTTCCAACATTTTCACAGCGAGAAAGGACTTTTTGTGTACTTGCACAAATCCGCTTTTTCGCTCCGTGTTTGGTTTTCTTTCTCTCCATGGATTTAGCCCTCTAAACGCAGTGGACTTTGCCCAGGGGGGGTCACAGCTCCTTCCACCGGTCACCAGGAGAGCCTGGCAGCTGTCGTTCATGTTCCAGGGGGCTGCTTTTGATGGATTTATAAGATCGACTTCGTTCTCAGACGGATACACTGCAGCCGAGAGCCGCTCGCAGACTGGATACAGCGGCGATACAAGAGCTCCAAATGAGGATTTCAATATTGAGTCGTATCGACCGGGACAAGGAGTGATTTCCCCCGAGGTGCCAGTCATCCCTGCGCGGACAAACCGGGACGAAAGGTGCGTGAATAGAGACAGCTGGAGATTTGTTGTTTCAATCATTTCAGCGGCGGAGTCACATTACGACTAAAAGCCTGAACCAGTGTTATTGGAGTGAGTTGCTTCTATTATTTTCTATAAAACAAGTCTTGAGTTAAGGCACTTGATCTACCGGGATCACTAATGTGCATTGTAAATCCACGTTGTGTCATTTTAAACAGGGGTTTCAGGCAACAATCTTTGTTTTTCATAGTTTAACTTGTTGTGTTTTGCAACGTGCACAGATGCAAACAAGTCACTAATTAGACATTGAACCTTCCACACGGACTATTTGTCAGGAGAAAAGCAACTCACTTAGATATCAAATTATTGGAAAAAGACTAATTGAATTGGCATTACATTGTTAAATTGACACCGTGCACGATGAAAGTCCTGCTCAGACACTTCTGCGCTCTTATTTTGGGAACATTTGAAGCCATAATTGTATTTAAAAAGCTTTTTCTTTTTGAAATGTATTTTATTGATCCCAGGTTGTGTCAGACTTTCAGCAGAATTGATTGACAGCACGAGAACATGCACATAAACCACTCTATAAACTACAAGCACTGTAGACTCATATGACGGATTTATTAAGTGTGATTTAAGTGACAGAACAATGCAGAGGATTAAAAATAAAAGCCTCCACAGTGACGTCCCTCTCTCTTCGTGTTTCGGGGCTGAAGAGACTTCAGTAGAAGTGTTTTGGCTGCGAGGCAGCGTGCCAGCGGAATTAGCACCAGCAGGAGAAAAAAAGTTTTTTCCAGTCCTTAATTGAGAAAGAATACGTTTCATTCAGCAGGCTGGTTCTTTAAACGGTGTGTGTGTGTGTGTGTGGGCGCGGTCTGCATGCATGGAGCGCACGCACTAGGGTCTGGCGCCTGTGCGCAGTTGGCCCGACTCGCAGCAGAAAAATCACTGCATTATTCCTTTAACGTGTTAGTGTTTAGAGTTTGTCTGCAGAATGGGTTCATGGCGACAGTGGTCTGCTGAAGTTATTAAAAAAAAAAAAAAAAAAAAAACATTTTATAATAATATTTTCAGAAGTTATAAGTTCCTATTTTATTGTGGGATTGATGTAACCATGGTCCATTTTCCAGAGATGCACATTTGTGGAAATTGGAAGTTGTTCATTAACTTTGCTCTTATATTGTTTAGGAAACTTCTTTTTTTTTTGTTGTTGTTTATTGATTCATTCAATTCATTCAACAGTTAAGCATATTTTATTTAGTTTAAAAGTGTTACAGCTGAAACAGAAAATGATTCAACTATAGATCCTAAATCTTACTTCAAACTTCGTAATTGGGAGGATTTTGTTGCTTTTCTTTTTCTTCTGTAATGATAAATGTATATGTGTTGTTTTGAGAACATCACTTTGGGAGCTTTGACACTGATGAACATTTATCTTACTATTCTCTGACAATTTAACCCGACCAATCAGACCAAACAGATACTCGATTAATTAAGAATACAATCGTCAGACCACAGATAAAGTTTAGAGTTATAACACAATACAAAATGCTCAGATTTGCCCTCTGCAGTCAGATTGAAAGAGAGGAGTCGCTCTGAGCATGTGATGCTCCAGTGAGCAGTCACCTGTTTCCACCTGAAGCCTCATCAGCTGCCAGCCGAATGTCTCCGCTGCTCCTTCAGATTCTGTAGCTCCCTGGCACGTTTCAAGTGTTTTCCCAGTAAGGGCCCATTATCCAGACTGAGCCGGGCCATCCACTGACAAACAGGCGGTAACAGCCCTGCTCCTTATTCATGACGTAGGAGAGCCTGGACAATGTAAGGCAGACGAGCGGGACAGTTAGCAGGATAACAGAGAACGGAATACAGCTGCTCACAGTCAAAACAGCCTTTTTGACTATTTGTCTGAACAATTGTTTGTGTTTTTTTGCCACCTGGTTTAAAACCGAGCAGAGAAGTTTGTGTCCTTAGCTGCTCTCCAGCCAGACCTCTGATCGGCAGATAACCGTCTCCCATTGTGTTTGTTTGCGTCTGCAGGATCCAGATTTAGAGACTTTCTGAAGTTTCCAATGCCAGGGACCGGAGTGTGAGGCCAACCCCAGGCTTCCAACGTATATTTCTACCTTTTTTAACCAGAAGACACACGTGAAGAAGATGGCGTGGATCTGCCCGTTCTGCGTTCTCCTGCTCTGTTTGATGGACAGAGTCTCGGCCAGGGCCATCGACGAAGCAAGGACTAAAGGTCAGACCTCAACTTCTTTTTCTCTGCAGGAGATAGAAACTTTAAAATACTGTCAAATCTGCTCTGAAATCACATCATTTTAAGAAGCTTTACAGCTTGTTTTTCTTCCTTAGTTTTGGGGGTTTATGTTGCATAAAAGTTAGATAAGTACGTGGCTGAAAGGTCTGGGTGTGTCGCAGCTCACGGCTCGACTGTAACTGTGCCACTGTACCCGAAGACGTTTCGATCTGCCCACTTTCCCTTCTTGGAAAGTGTCAGTTTCTTGGCAGCTGTGACCACAGAGGAAGTCAAGGTGACATGAAAAATGACAGAGAGGCTGATGGACGGAGGGAGGGACAGGGGGGGGGGGGGGCTCTCAGTGTTTTTGCTGCCGTAAACTGAGCTACCTGATCCGTCCGAGGCCCTGGGGCTCGGAAGTGTAAATCTGCCTGGCTGTGTGCCAGCTGTAGAAGATGGGGGGCCGCTGGGGCTTTCTCATTGATGCTTTACAGACAGAAGAAAATGCAATAAGTCAGCTATTGTCAGCTCCATTAACATGTTTCCTTTGAGTTACCAGTAATCAGTAAACTTGTTCAATACAATCTGTAAAATCAGTTGTTTCTCCTCTGCTGTGAGGCAGGTGATGTTTTTAAGTCAGATTAAAGGACGAGGTGACATTTTTGCGTGTAGATTGATGAAAGACGAAGTGGGTTGTTGCCCCGGAGGCATCAAAGCACAGAAGCTGTCTCTTCTCAGTGTCTGTGGCCCCACTTTGTACTTCAGGGCCCCGCGAGGCCAGCCGGGGCTTGCTTGTTCAGACGACAATGTGCCGAAAAAAAAGTTTATTTACAAGACGGATGAGTAAAGAGTCAAACGAGGATTGTTGAAAGAAAGATCTTTAGGTCATAAAACATGCAGGTTTCAGCTGTGGAGGCAGCATTGTGACTTTCATCTCGGTGTTTTTGGAGGTTCAAACAGTTCCCCCGCAAATCTTTGATTTTCTGATCGCAAGAATGAACTCAAATCAAAGTGGAAGAATGCTTCGTAATTTTCTGCGTAAAAACAATCCCACTGAACCAAGTCAAAGTCGAGCCATAATCTCCACAAACAAACTTCCTTGAAACTACTTTGTATTTCCAAGTGGAAGGTATTACCCAGGATTATCAGTAAACTCAATAAACAGAAGACATTTCTACAAGCTGCTGAATGCAGGGATCGGACTTGTCCAGTGTTTTTTTTTTTCCTCCCCCGGAAAAACTTATTTCAGTCCTGTTTTCTGCCACATCATTACATATTATAGAAAAGTCTGCCTTTACACTTTGGCTGCTCTTCATCCATACAAAAGCGCAAATATAAAAACAGGAAATGTACATAGATGATGCTAAAGTTTAGAGGATGGTTGGAAACTTAAATTCTGGTTTAATCCTGTGCTTTTTAAGAGATATTGAAAATCCTTTTCCTCATGGATGTGTTGCACCTCATGGCCTCCATCAGTGGTCATTAGAGTGAAGAAGTATTTCTAATGAATAACTAGATTAATTGATTGTTACAACTTTGTTATATGATATTGTCATTCTTGCATTATGAGCAGAATCAAGTTGAAAAAGTTGAAAAATTGCTCATTAAACACTTATAATGATACATAATAAGTATAATGCTTAATATTTTATAAATCATTTATTAATTGTTGTACACTTTATACACATAGTAATTAGGGGGTTATAATAAAGAGTTAAGATTAAAGCTGCAAACTGACCTGATTGGATGACACTTAATTCTCGAGCGTCAGGAACTCTTTCTGCTGCGATGCAGTTATAAAACAGACCCGTAGCTCTGCTGCTGTGCCGCTCTGCTCCCGGGTCAGGGCATGAGACTCCTCATTGTCCCAGCGGGTTTCCACAGAGGGCTCCGCTCTGCCAGCCCAGCCGGCTGGCTGATGGCTGATGTCTGATGGCTGATGTCTGATGGCTGGCCCGCACCAGCCGAGCGGTTTGTTTGTGTTGTGTTGGGTTTTGTTTGCCCCCTCGCCTCTGGGTGACAATTCACACTCTGCCTCGAGTTCAACTCCAGGGCACCGTCCCTGTCTCTGCAAGTTCATTAGCACGGCTTTAAGTGTGTGTGTGTGTGTGTGTGTGTGTGTGTCTGTCTGCGTGTTTGTGTGCTCATCTCTGTGATTTATTGCTGACTGATTTACAGTGTTTGCTCCATTAGATAAAGACGTGTGGCTTGTTGAATCTCTTATTCTTAATATTTTAAACTCCGAGGACACGGTTAGTAGTTTGTTGACATTAAAACTACCCATCAATACGTTTATTTTTAATTTGTTTTCCTTTTAGCTGCTCCGACCAATCAGGGTTTCGGATTTTCCACTTACAAGGTTGTAACTGTGTGTGTGTGTGTGTGTGTGTGTGTGCTCCTGAAAGCTTTACCACCACATGTACTCTGGGCAGCACTTCACTCCTGACAAGGGAACAGATTGCCTTTTCACTAAGCGCTCGCAGGAAGCAATCAGACAGAAAATTGCCCTGGAAAATTGCTCGTTCTGAGTGACTGAGCAGCCAGGGCGCACATATGCTCCAACAAGTGAGTGGGCGAGCACATGAATGGGCGAGTGACCCAGTGAATGGATGGCACTGTGGCTGATGGTGACACGATAGTAGCCGGGTTATCAGGGCACTCTATCACCAGCTCCTGGTGGCATTAAATGACAGCGGTTGTTAGGGAACATGGTGTGCTTATGTTGCTGGACCTTTCAGAGGTAAACTGAAACCACTAGGGTGTCGTTTGACCGTTTCTGTCCTTTTACTCGGAGCGCATTCAGAGCAAAGAGGTTTGTAGCCGTTCATTAAAACTCCTTTATTCTGTGACATAGCAGGACACCTGAACTGGTATTTCAGGAGCAAAAAAGAATAATTTAAAAGAAAAGGTTGCTCATGCTTTTAAAGTCAACCGTGACAATAAATCTCAAGGCGGTGAAATTCCTCCACAATTCTAAACACAGATTCTCTAACTTTACAGTTTTTTTCTCCACCCTCCTTTTTTGCTCTCCAGATCTTCGGGTCTCCAAGCCTCTGATCGCACCAGGTTACCCAGAAAACACCACAGCGGTAGTGGGAGGTCAGGCGAAACTAGTGTGCAAAGTCCACCGTCCACCGTCCACCAAGGTGCAGTGGCTGAAGACGGAAGTCAGCCAGGGAGGACCGCCTCGCCTCAGGGCCCTGACGGTAAGAACAGATCAGCTCAGAGATACAAACAAACAGTTTCACGTTTTCGATTCTGTCCTCATCATATCAGACATCATATATTAGATGTTACAATGATTTCTCCTCCATGCAGGCCCTGCAGAGCAACGCGTCCAAGGTGAACACTTTGCATCTGTCCAACATCACTCTGGAGGATGCAGGAGAGTACATCTGCATGGCGGAGAGCACCCACGCAGGACAGACAGTACAGGCCATGCAGGCGGCGTGGCTGGAGGTGCTGCCTGGTAAGACACTCTTTATCATAAAAGAATAAGGCATATCTTACTAGTTTTATCTGCGTGCCCAATTACACAACAATATAGCATCTATCAAGACCAAGTATCAAGTTATTTAGTAACCTCAACATTTCCCATCCGCAGATATCATCATTTCTCCAACTGTGGACCTGACTGCTGCTGACGTCCCATCAGGTAACTTCACATTGTCATGCCGGAAAAAGTTGCAAATTTTGATATTTTGAAACCAAAACTATCACAATCGCAAAAATGTTTTAGTTGCAATCCTGCAATGTCTTGAAGTTCTGACAATCCAGGAGTTCCAGCTTGCACTTCTAGATGGTATGGCAGCCATCTGTGTGGGCTTGCCCTCCTCCTCAGGCTGGAATGATCTTCTCTCCTCTCGTCGCTCACTTAGATCTCCAGCGAACCTTCACCGCCCCTCACATTTACTCTCCGTCCACTGTCAAGCTGCAACATGTTCATTAGCTTCAGCCTCTCTTCCTCCTCCTGCCCTCTCTTCTTCTTCTTTATTTTGGGAGGGAGTTTGCGGTGCTAGCTAGATCGCTCTCAGTCCCACAATAATCCACAGGAGAACAAAAAGATAAAGAGGAGGAGGGGGTGTGTTGGGTGGGACAGGCCTCCTGGTCTCCATGGTAATTTCATTGTGTGTGTGTGTGTGTGTGTGGGGGGGGGTTAATGGGGTTGAAGTGTTGAAGGTCATAGTTGAGGGAGCGACTACTTGCTTTAGAGGGGAGATGAATAAATAACCTGCTGACTGGCCTGAGTGGTGTGAAAGACAAGAAGAAATACGGAAAGAAGATGAAAAAAAGTTGAGGGAAACGAGAAGAAACGAGGTGCAAAGTATCAAAAGTCCAAAAGAAAGAAACATCCCATGTTGCAGCGTGCTAACCCCTCGATGTTCTTTGGTTTCAACAGAGGTTGTTGACGACCTGAGTGAGGACACCACGGAGCATCTTCTGCTAGAGCCGGGAAACGTCCTGAAGCTGCGCTGCGACGCGAGCACCCGGCCTGGCATGGCGGTCAACTGGTACAAGGAGGGAGTCCGGGTTCTGCCCACACCCCGCTTCCAGATCCGCGGTGCCATCATGGAGATCACAGACGTGACATACGAGGACTCTGGCGTTTATGTTTGTGTTCTCCGGGGAACCAAAGAGCCTGTGAGGAACTTCACCATCACTGTGGCAGGTGAGGACAGCAATTTCTTTAACTGATGAGTCAACACTTGTGAGCCGAATAACAAGCTGACATGTAAGTGAACAAAACAATCACCTGTTGCTGAGGAGCTACTGGACATCTTAGCTGAAACAAGTAAATTTTTTGGCTTAACGGTCAACAGAAAGTATAGCTGAATTTTTGGTTCATCGTTAAAAATATTTTATAAAGCAAAAATGGCAAAAATTTTACTAGTTCCAGTTTATAAAATATGAACATTTGCCGCTTTTCTTAAACTTAAATAATAATAAACTGAATATCTTATGGCTTTGGACCGTTAGTTTGACAAAACAAGTATCTTCAATCAGTCAACCTATAACATTTTAAAGAGTTAGAGTTTAAAGAGTTTTGTATTTATATTGCCTTTGTTTGTTTCCAGACACACTGGGTTCAGGGGACGATGATGAGGACAACGGCTTGGAGGATTCATCGGCTGAGATCGAAAACGACCAGGTTTACTTCTCCAGAGGTGAGTTTTTGTTGATGATCTTAGGAATTGGTGCAACCTCCAGGGTTCATCAGAGCACTCTCTGACTAACGGCCGGTCTCCGTCCATACAGGTCCTTACTGGACCCACACCCAGCGTATGGAGAAGAAGCTGTATGCTGTTCCTGCAGGCAACACGGTGAAGTTTCGTTGCCCGGCCATGGGCAGCCCCATGCCGAGTATCCGTTGGCTGAAAAACGGACGTGATTTTAGAGGAGAGCACCGCATTGGGGGCATCAAGGTGAGGATGGTTTCTTATCTCCCGAGTGCTAAATACAGTAAAAATGAATGACAGCGGGGTTCATCCGGATTATAATATTCAGTGAGTGTCTATCCATGCTGATGCATGTTTGTGTTTCTCGTCTAGCTGAGACACCAGCACTGGAGCCTGGTGATGGAGAGCGTCGTGCCTTCAGACAGAGGAAACTACACCTGCATGGTGGAGAACAAATACGGCTCCATCGCTCACAGCTACGTCCTCGACGTCCTCGGTAAGAAACAGATGGTCGTCTCTGGACAAGTTTAAGAGAGTGTGTGCCAATTAAAAAGTTGCTTGTCGTGCATTTGAGTTGATTTGTTGAATTCTCCAACAGACAAATTATTCTGTTGAGTTTCAATTCTGTGCGATCTTGCTGACAGTATTCCCAGTAGAAAAAAGCATCATGCCTGCAAATAAAAGCCTCCAGTGTGAGGGAGGGGATAACCGGGGGGGGGGCGGGGGGTGAGCAGAAGGTGACAGGGGCGCCTGGGCAGGATGTGGACGGTCAGGCGTCCACACCAGTTTTCTACCTGACCTGTGACAGCAGATTGAGGAGGGCTGCGGTTTGTTTGTTCATTTGTTCGCTGTTCGTCCACCACAGGGTCAGTTTCCGTCCCCGTCGACGGGGGGAGAAGACTAACGAGACAACTAACGAGATCAGAGAGCGAGAGTAACCACAGATCAAAGAGAGCCTGGCGACCAGCTGACAAAGAGCCACGCTAATGGAACCGATTTTCATCCCAAAATTACATTTCCTGCTCTTGTATGCCAGCATGCAAACACATTATATGTGACACTGACAACTGCTGGGCATTTTTAGACGTTTGTTTACAAAGCAGTCGTGTTTGTCGGCTGTTAAACGGCCAAATATCTGGATGTCTTTAGCTGCAGCTCCCTATGATTCAAGTTTCCCCAACGTTTGTCCTGCCTGCATGGACTCCTGGTGAGAGGGGAATTTATGAAACCAAGCTTGGCAGATCAGTTAAATCTACTTCTCCATGTCCCCGAATCACCTTAGAACTTTTTATAAAGGGAAACCCTTTTTCCTTTTCGGCTCTGGTTGACTTTTCTGGAGCTCAATGCTATCTTTCATCTTCGCCCACTTTGCTCATCTCTCCTTTGATTTCTTCACACACAGAGCGCTCCCCACACAGGCCCATCCTGCAGGCCGGTCTACCAGCCAACACCACAGCAGTGGTGGGCAGCGATGTCCAGTTCCACTGTAAGGTCTACAGCGACGCCCAGCCTCATATTCAGTGGCTCAAACACATAGAAAGGAATGGCAGCCGCTACGGTTCTGATGGGACGCCCTACGTACGGGTGCTCAAGGTTGGTCAAACTTAAGCTAAAGCATGTTCAAGTTCTGATCCCTATCCAAAAGACTGGAACCTGCTTAATCGGCTCCCATGTGCCGTAAAACGGTTATGCTAATCATAGTAAACAACGATAAAAGCATCTAGTGGAAGATTTAAAAGAAGTTGTCTCGTGGTGATTGTTGTATACTAACGGTTTATGTCACTTTATCTGCATCCGTGTTGAACAGACTGGCAGTCTGAACATGTCAGAGGTGGAGGTGCTCTACCTGTCCAAAGTTACCATGGAGGATGCAGGAGAGTACACCTGTCTGGCTGGAAATTCAATCGGATTCGCGCACCAGTCCGCCTGGCTCACCGTCCTCTCAGGTAAATAGCAAACTGAAGGCTACAGGATTTAGTGCTTAAAATAATTTACTTAATTGAGTGAATTATTTCAACGCAAAAAATGCATTGTTGCCAAATACTACACTAATCTGACAAACTTAAATATCAAGCTACACTGCACTTTTTTTATAAAATGTGTCCACCCTCTTTCTACAGAGGAGGAAGCAGCAGACGCTATGGACACTATGGAGACCAAGTACACGGACATCATCATCTACGCCTGTGGTTTCCTGGCTCTGATCATGGCCATCGTCATTGTGGTGTTGTGTCGAATGCAGGTCCACCCCAGAAGGGAGCCGTTTGACGCCCTGCCTGTCCAGAAGCTCTCCAAGTTTCCTCTTCGCAGACAGGTACAGGGCGCTATGCATCATGGGAACTTAAAGTCCGTCTTCTCTAACTTTAGAAAGTAGTCGACTATGACTTAAGTCCTGGCGTTTGCTTAAAAATGAGCAAGAAGCATCGTCCGAAGGTGTTTACAGCGGCCACACTTAAGACCTTCCTGTGAGTTCCCGATAGCTAAATTTTCTTAAAATTTCTCTTCCTTCAGTACTCGGTGGACTCCAACTCCTCAGGGAAGTCCAGTGCGTCTCTGATGAGGGTGGCTCGCCTCTCGTCCAGCTGCTCTCCCATGCTGGCTGGGGTCATGGAGTTTGAATTGCCCTACGACCCGGACTGGGAGTTCCCCAGAGAGAAGTAAGTTATCTGCTCGTTAGAATCAGTTCTGTCATCGTCTGCAAAGAAATGACACTCCACTTTTATGTTTGAAATTATTATTAAACAGATGTGTTTACAGAGTTTACTTAAAAGTTCCTGCAAAGAGAGTATTTGTTCACTAAGTTTAGTTTGGCTTCTGGGACTCATTTAAACATTGTTGCTCTTATAGCATGTGTGGACCTAAAAAGAAACGAGCCCGCAGCCCATTTTTGGCTCAACCCAACCTATGTTTTAAGAAACCAGAGCCCCAAATTATGGATTTGTACAGTTTTCATTTGGACATACTTATTTTTGCTAAATTTCGCTCTTTCTCTCTCTAGTTTAACGTTGGGCAAACCTCTAGGAGAAGGCTGCTTCGGGCAGGTGGTCAGAGCTGATGCCTACGGGATCAACAAGGACTCTCCGGATCCGGCCTCCACTGTGGCGGTTAAGATGCTCAAAGGTAGAAGAGAAATTATAAAGACACTAAAATACCTTGAGAGATTATCTTAAGTCTGCTGTCTTTTCTAAATAAAGTATATGTTTCCCTAAAGATGACGCCACGGACAAAGATCTTGCAGACCTCATCTCGGAGATGGAGCTGATGAAGGTGATGGACAAACACAAGAACATCATCAACCTGCTTGGAGTCTGCACACAGGACGGTGAGTGTCCGACCAAACCTTCCTCGCTTGCTTTACTTCTGTCCAGTGTACCCTCCTCCAACAGAACCACCTTGTTACTGTAAATCTCAACAACCAACTCATTTAGTAAGTGTTTCAACGATGGTGGTCTGAAGCCTTCAAGCTGAAACAACAATAGAAACAACCCTGTCCTTCATCCCGTCTGTGTTCCCCCCTCAGGTCCTCTGTATGTGCTGGTGGAGTACGCCTCCAAAGGGAGTCTGAGGGAGTACCTGCGGGCCCGAAGACCCCCAGGCATGGACTACACCTTTGATGTGACCAAGGTGCCTGAAGAGCAGCTCACCTTCAAAGACCTGCTGTCCTGCGCCTACCAGGTGGCCAGAGGGATGGAGTACCTGGCTTCTAAAAGGGTACGTTCACTTTTAAAGAGTGGAAATAACTTGCGGTAGAAGAAGAAGCATCTGAGAAGCTTGCGTCTCTGGTGGCTGTAAATCTTTTATGCGAGCATTTCATGAATGCAAGAGGCGGTTGAACCAGTTCATTTTGGTGGTTTAATTACACATTTCTTATACAGTTAATCTTTTTGAGTCTCTAGAGTGTCTGTCCTTTTCACCAAGAGTTGGAAACCAAGTCTGAAAACTAAGATTTAGTGCAGAAATTATTAGATTAATTAACAAGTCGACTGACAGGAAGTTAAACGACAACTATTTTGATAATCGATTAATCAGTTCAGTTCTTCAAGTAAAAAAAAAACAAACATTCTCTGTTTCCAGTGACTTGAATGTGAATTCTTTTTGCTTTTCTCTGTTTTATAGTGTTGTAAAAGTAACATCCTCACATTTTATACTGTACAAGATATTTGAAGACATCCTCTTAGGTTATGGGAATTTATGAAGATTTTTGGTCATTTTATAAATGAAGCAATATATCCAATAAGTGAAAAAAATTATCACGAGAGTGCTCAGTTTCTTATGTTTTACTGTTGCTTTCACTGTAAACTACAAACACAGTTACTGTACTCAAATATTACTAGATTTGTAATATATAGAAATTGTAGTACAGAAGCTGGGTTTATGGTATGGCTCTCAAGGAACTTAAGAGGGAAGTTTACGTATCAGACCTCGTGACAGTAAATGCATCCATGACCCTGGGCAGAAAATGGAGCCATAAATTGAAAGCAAGACAGTAAAAAGCTCGTCATTTGAAGTCTTCTTGAGCTGTATAACTCCTGAAGGGGCTTTGATTTCAGAGGTTGAATTTTGATTTTTGGGAATTGTGATAATTATTGAGTTCTTGTGTAATTCAGTATTTTTGGATTTGGGCACTTGGCCTTCAGATGGATGGCAGGACCCAGCCTTCCCCTTTTCCTCACCCCCATCTCTCTCTCCCTCTGCCCGTCCTTTTCTTTCTTTTCTTCCCATCCCAACCCCCCATGTTTCTATTCCTTTCATTTTCCCAGCATGCACTCTGTCTGTGTGTTTCTTATCAACACGTCTCTTTGTCTGCCAGCCGGTGTCTCAGACAGGCATTCCTGAACAGAAAGCTGCTGCAGCTTCAGTCCTGTTTATTCTTCCCCATCCATCTGTCCGTCCCCTCCGTCGCAGCGCTTTGTCCTTTTTAGCGCTGCCATAAATCTGTTAGCAAACAGGCAGCAGAGCCGTCGTCTGGGTGCAGGCATCAGGTTTCTGGCTCTACGGCCTCCTAAGAATGCAGGAGCCTGAAACTAACCCTCCATTATGGGGAGACCCACAAACCAAGACTGGTTTATTTCGCACGTCCCCACAAATCCCACGTCTATTTCGAATGAAAACCAAAATAAACTTAATGACATCCATTCAATGTGGGCAAACAGTGCCTTTCTTTTTTTCCTCCCAAAGGGTTTGTTTTTTCTTCAAACTCCCTGGTTTCTATATAAAGACGTTTTAATTTCGTAGCGTTCACTAAAATGAGGCGCTGTGTGTTGACTTTAGACTGCTGAGTCTTTTCATTTTTGGAGAAAATCTGCAGTGAATCATTTCTACCTCCCCTACTTCCATGTTTTTACATGACTTCTCAAAACCACGGCCTGGAACAGACAAGAACACATCGCGTCACAAGTCTCAGTTTAACAGAGCACAATAAAGTTCAGTTCGACCAGGACTGTAAATGTATACTTCTGCTCAAGTGTTAGAAATCAGTGGCAACATTCTCCAACTAAAACGACTTTCCAAAGTAGACATTAAATCTCTGAGCTCATTAAGCGGCACCATTTAAACTTAATGCTAATCTTCTAATCTGGAGACCCAGCAGTTAAGCTCTTTTTCGGGTTTTGTGCTAATTCTCTCTCTTCTCTCTCTGCAGTGCATACACAGAGATCTGGCAGCCAGGAACGTTCTGGTGACGGAGGACAACGTGATGAAGATCGCTGACTTCGGCCTGGCCAGAGGAGTCCACCAGATCGACTACTACAAGAAAACCACCAACGTGAGTGAAAGATTGTTCCGGCATGTTTTCAGGAAACCCTTTTTTTTTCTCTTTTGCTCCTGTAGCTTTCCAGTAAGGAACTTAGTTTTCCACTAGTGAGAGAAAGAGTGAAGATAAATGACTGCGCTCTTGTTCATTTTACATAGCTGAGAAGATAAAATGTGCTTTTATTGGACCTCAAGTGACATGAATATTCAATCAAATAAATTAAATACCTTCATGTCAAGATATGTGGATTGCTAAAGGGGAAAGCTGGTTGTTTGTAAAAAAAAAGAAACAAAAAAAAAAAACTTGTAATGTAAACATGTCTGCTCCTCAGCCAGGTTCCTTTCAAAGCTTTAATATCCCTCAAGACAGATGTCTGAGGTTTTTCTTCTCTGATTGGCAGAAGGCTTAATGAGACTTAATTAGAAAAGAGGGGAGACAAGGCGGGAGGCGGGGGAGGATTGTGACCAAAAGAAAAAACACTTTTTACAGTGAGACAGAAAGAAGAAAATGTGAGTTATTGTGGGGAATGAACGTGTCTGTGTTCACTCTGCAGGGACGGCTGCCGGTGAAGTGGATGGCACCAGAGGCTTTGTTCGACAGAGTCTACACACACCAGAGCGACGTGTAAGTCCAACTTCTCCTACAAATACCTGCAGGAAAACACTAAAAGCCTAATGTTGTCATATCATAGGCTAAAATCTTACAAAAGTAAACGTGTCCTGATCATAAACCCTGTCTTTCCTCTCGTCTGTGCTCAGGTGGTCGTTTGGCGTACTGATGTGGGAGATCTTCACGCTGGGCGGCTCACCGTACCCTGGTATCCCCGTGGAGGAGCTCTTTAAGCTTCTGAAGGAAGGACACCGCATGGACAAACCCTCCAACTGCACACATGAACTGTAAGCAGGAACTCCTCTGGAGCCAGAAAGTCTTTCTTTTGTTGTTTTTATGATGTTTTTATGATGTTTTTGGCTCGCAGGAGCGAGGGAAGGGTGTTCACATCAGCACAAATGCTGCCACATATATATATAAAACACAGCATATACAACATTTCATGAGCTCCACCCCAGCATTCATGAAGGAGAGGGGCTTATTGTCCTCAAAGCATCTTTTACGGGAACTTAGAGACTAAACTTAAGCTTTGCAAAGCTGACCATGTTAAACCTTTATCTTACTGGAGATTTTCTAGTCGACAGAAATCATTTTTGTTGTGTGTTTCTGTTCTGCAGCTACATGATGATGCGTGAGTGCTGGCATGCTGTTCCCACCCAGAGGCCGACCTTCAAACAGCTGGTGGAGGAGCTGGACAAAGTGCTGCTGTCCATCTCTGACGAGGTGGGTTTCAAACACGCGTTCACTCACCTGCTCCCTCCAAAACTGCGGAACGAACCTGCACGCAGGCTAAGAAACGCTCTCGTGAAGATGCACACACACATCCTCTCTTTCACAATCTGCTGTCCAGATGTCTTCAGGACGAGAGCGCGGACGCACAGAGAGCAGAATGTCCAAAATGCTGAAATGTTAGAGCAGCCTCGGTCAACAATTCATGGTTTTTGATTTCTTGACGTTTACTTGCACTAAATCACAGACATTTCTAGGTCCAAAACCGCAACGACAACAACTGAGCATTAAATGAAAAGCAATCTGAAAGCTTTTGAGAAGCTGTTTCCTGTTTTTTACAAACTTTTAAATATGGTTTAGTTCCTTTTTTTTCTTGTCTCGACGCCGACACTTCTCTAATGTCTGAACTGGCTCTCTCCCCTCAGTACTTGGACCTCTCGACACCCTTCGAGCAGTACTCCCCGTCGTGCGAGGACACTTCCAGCTCCTGCTCCTCCGACAACGACTCCGTTTTTACCCACGATGCCTTGTCCACCGACCCCTGCCTCCTGGGCTACCAGGACGTGCGCTCCCGGATAGACGTGAAGAAGGCGCTCCGATAGACTCACAACGGAAGGCGCACACACACATACAGACATGAACACAACACATGTACCACATCCACTGGCGGCCATATTGGAGGTTTGCAGCTGCATTTCTAAAGTTATGTTAAAGTTTTTATTCATGAAGTTTTTCATCGGACCTCCTTTATGGCGCCAGACTAAGCCCTTAGGTATAGATGGGCATTTATACACACACATAAAAACACATGTACGCACGTGGAGCACTGAGGCCGGTGAAGGTTTGAAGAAAAACATTTCATTGTGGGCAGAAGAAAAGAGGACAAACAAAAACGTGGTACTTTGGACTATCAGCTCTGGCACTGTGCACATGAACAGTTGTTAACGTTGGAAAACTGCGGCACTAAACACAACAGAAGAAGACAAAAACGCCTCGAAATGCTTTCTTTGATCAACTCCCCCTCAGAGAGGTGACGGACTATGATCTCCTCACACAACCGAGAAGCCAGGGCGAGAAACCTCGCTGATAAAGACATTTTTAACAAACAAAAAAAGATTTATTTTGCTATGATAAAAAAGAAGAAAGTGATTGTTAAATATAAATCTCTCTATATAAGATTATTTTACTTTTGTGTTGCTTATTTAAAAAGAGAACAGTCTTAAATCTCAGGATCTCTTGTGCTAAGAAGTCGCTGTAGTGGCAGCAAAGTGCCTGAATTTACGATTTCCTGTGAATATATTAGAATATTAAAATATTGTATGTACATATCAACAGCAGAAAGACGATTGCCTTTTATAAATTATTCTGAATGACACAAAAAAAATGAAGGTTATTGGAGGCGAAAGGAGAGAGGAATTGAATCAAGTGCCAAACCTGTCGCAGCTGTCTTTATGTTCAGGTTTCATTCCAAAATATTCAATTTAGAAGGAATTTTTCGACCAAATGATCTCCCAAATTAAAACCTTGGAGTCACCCCTAAATCATAAACTGACAGTAGATGCTGTTAAAATGTGGTTCACACCAGCAACTTTTGCAAAAACGTTAAGAAAAATGTGAGAAACACAAAATTCGACGACTCAAACCTCAAATGCATGTGGTCAAAAGTGATGGATTGTGCCTTTAAAAGATGGCTTAAACTTTTGGAATGAAACCCTCCATTTGTCATTTTGTAGTAAACTGTTTCGACCTCCAACCCAGCAAAACAATTTGTGGTCAAATACCAGAAGGATTTCCAGTTCCAGTTGCTGTTGTTGGAAGAAAACCACCAAAACTGTTTCAGCTCAAATGCATTTCCTTAAGTTTTAAAACGAGTTTTGAAAAAGTTCTCCAAGGTCATCGCCGTCATTGAGCAGCAACGTAAAACTACAGACAACGCAACGCGGTCTTCCTCCAACAACAGCCTCGCTCTTTCCGTCTACATTGTCAGAGACAGTGTGTCCAGGGCGGGACTCGACCCTGAAAGGACGACTGGCGATTCAGCGTCGGGGACTCTGTCGGGGAGCTGGCTCAAGCCCACTGTCACTGCTGACAAGGAGGGGGGGGGGGGCACTGAATGTGAAAGCCAGTGTGATTGATTTCAAATAGAGGAGAAGGGGGAGGGAGCCTCCTTTGTCTGGCTTTAACCCTTTACCCAGCCCAATCTGTTGGCGAGGGGTCCTCAGGTCCGCAGCCTGGACGGACAATGAAGGCTTTGCAGGCTTAATGGGTGTGACTACGGACCAGAGGGAGTTTCTTAGGGTGGGGGGGGTCGTTGGAGGTGGTGTGGGGATAGCTTGGGCTTGTGTGCAAATGAAGAGGCTCTTATTATGTAAATGTCTCCTCTTCTCTCCCAAACGCCCCTATCTTTATCCCCACAGCCACCATCTTTTAAATTACAAATCTTAATTCAGATTTGCCACCAGGGCCCAGCTGCAGAGAATTCCCCCGTGGGGTAAAAAAAAAGTCCCGAATCTGACCACAAGACAAAATAATTGAGACACAAACAAAACATCCTCTGAAAGAAAGAGATTTCAACAAAAGAGATCACGTTGTGTGAAGTTTACCCAACTTTTAAGCGGTGATTGCGATGAACTTAATTGATTTTGGTACCAGATGTGTCTGTTTTAGTGGCTAATATCTGCGTTTTGCTCGATTACTCTCTGGTCCCTTTTTGCAAATGTGGTAAAGTTGAAGGAAAAATGGAAGGTTTCATTTCAAAATGCTTTAAATGTATCATCCAATCATCTTCCTGTGTGTGAAACCAGTCAACCATTTAGTCAATGAAGGATTTGTGCATCTTCTCTCCTCATGTGTTTGCTTTTCATGCTGTCAATCATCTGGTCGGTGTCTCACGTCGGGATGAAGCTCTTTACATTTACACACACGCATAACCACAAAGTGTCCGGACTCATTTGCATCTTTACATTCCAGTTATCTGCTCTTCTCCCAGATACAAACTGTAAACAATCACGGCGTTCTTAAACATTTCCTCAAGAGAATTATTTTAGAAATATCTAATTTATTTGTTTATTGTTTTGTTTTTATATGAAATAAAGTATAATTTAAAATAAAGCCACTCTGTGTCCTCGTCTCTGTCATACTGGCTACACTGATGCGTTCACTGGAAACCTGTAAAAGTGAGCTTCCTGCTCTCTACTTCTCTCGCTGCAGCTGCGAATAGACGTGCGAATAAGAAATAAGTCAACATTTGAATGAAACTTCAAACTATTCGGTACATTTATAAGATGGGAAAGTAATCATACAACCGCTTTAAATTAGGTTTTCATATGCCACAACTTCCCCAAGGCCAGGAATAAATGTTCTATTCTGTTCTATAAGATTACATCGAAGCAATGCATTAAGTTAATGAGATACACAAAGTAATTATAGTCAGATCGGCCGTAGCGGTGGCAGTGATATTAATAGCTAATTATTTACATATTCAAACCGTCAACGATATTTTTTCTGTCCTTCCTGCATGTGGCAGCTGAAGCAGTGTTGCTTTCAACCTGGATTATGTTTAACTTCTTCATATTTGACTAATATTATACCATGGATGTCAGGGTTACTGAAGCCAGACAACGAAAAGACGTCCTGGTCGTGTTGAACTTGCTTCGCAGGTGACAGATGATCTGGATATTGATTTAGAGGCAATGAGTTTACTGTTTGTCTTCACTTTCGTTAATCTGATGCCGTGTTTAACCGTCGGATTGACTTTAATTGTGCAGCTCAAGTAAAAAGTATTGCTTAGACTTTTGTCTGCTCTTGCGATACTAAAACAATTCAGCCGTATATAAAAAAAAAAAAACTGTAAAAAGATAGAGAGCAAGCGACAGACAGAGAGAGAAAGAAATGTGAGAAAGATGAAAGACAGAGACAGCGAGACGGAAGAATGAAGAGAAGGAGGTTAAAGGTCAAGAGGAGGGAGGAGAGGGCAGCAGTGATCCCAGCCAGCTCAGGCTTTTGATGTGTGTGTGTCTGTGTGTGTACATGAATATGTGTCAGAGTGTGTGTTATCTCCTGTGTACGCAGTGTGTGGTCTGTATATGTGTGTGTGTGTGTGTTATCTCCCATGCACAATAATTCTTGAGCACCCAGAGTCTCTCTCTCTCTGAGCTGATAAAAGTGTGTGTGTGTGTGTGTGTGTGTGTGTGTGTGTGTCATTAAATACTTCCAGCATCATCATTTTATGCATTTTATGTGCAGTTTTAGACGCCCATGTTGAGGTCCAGGCATGTGATTAAAAAGTAATGTTCACCGAGGAGGAGAACTCTTGTAGTTTACAGATTATTTAGATTATAGAAGTAAAAGCAACGTGCTGCTTGGCACAAAGGCACATAGATGATTGGAGAACGTTGTAAATTGATTATCTTCACAATGTGAAGCCAGAGTGCTGACAAGGCGATGTCGTGCAATCTGTTTTAAATCAGTAAATTCTCCCAGAAAGTAACTAAGTACATTTAGTCAAGTACTGCACTTTAGTACAATTTTGGACTTACTTTAATTTAGCATTTCTATTTAATACTTATTTCTGCATTGCATCAACTTATTAATATGACACATGACCTGTTTTCAGTTATGATTGAAAAAAATGTATTTTTATCTCGTTGCACACGATAATAACTGAGATAAAAAACAAATATATCATCTTTCAGGTGTCATGAAGACTGGAGCAACTAGACCCAAATGCAGGAGACTGCAGGCAACAGGAACTTTAAGAACTTTTGTGCAAGCAAATCAAGCCTGATCATCACGGATCAAAACCAAGGATCCGACTAAGACTGAGCTGGAAGTGAATAAATAATAATAATAAATGAATCTGACGAGGGTGATGAAGCGCAGGTGAGCAGGCAGGCAGCTGATTGGCTGGCGAGGCACACGTTTGTTAGTCCTCAAGGTTTGTTTGAAAGAAAACTCAAGGTTTTAATTATGATTTAGTTTATACGGACGATAAAGGAAGAATGAATGTTGTCAGCAGCATGTTTGCTGTTTCATGACATCAGTGTTTTCAACGCACACTCAAAAACTCACAAACACAGACCACTTATCTCCACAGCGCTGTGTGTGCAATCTGTGGTTTACTGCAGATAAGAAGAGAGAGAGTGTGTGTGTGTGTGTGTGTGTGTGTGTGTGTGTGTGTGTGTGCGTGTGTGTGTCATGAAAGAAAATAGTTGTAGTTATTTAATGTTTGTGCAGCACTTTTAAGGTCATTACACACAGGGCGTGACGAATAAACTACACAAAAAATGCAAAATACTCTTCTGCATAGTGCTTTTATTGTGAAAGGTAACAACAGAAAGATTGGATGAAGGGATTCTCAGACACACTAAAGGCTTTAAAGCGTCCAAAAACATGCCATACATTTAGAATTCAGACAGAATATCTGATGTTGTTGGTCTGATGGTCACTAATAAGGTTTTGGGGATTTTTTTCGGGGATTTTTTTATTTATTATAACATGTCAATTACTGAGTTTCTGGGGTCCTGCAGGCGGAGCCAGTCCAGCAGTTTCCTCCTGTTCCCAGTCTTTATGCTAAGCTAAGCTAACTGGCTTCTTGTGGTGCAGACATGAGAGGGAAAGCAAATAAGTGCATTTCCCATAATCCCTTGTTCCTGTTGACTTTCACTTCCTCAGAAAAATAAACTCTAAGTTCATGCGTGTCACTTCAGATGATCTATCTTTGTAGCCTTTTAACTTTTGAGAAAACACAAAATACCCCTGCGCCTGTGCATGTGTGAGCAGAGTGCTGAGGGACAGAGAATGGTTTTTGACCAACATCCTGAAGTCAGGGGTGCTGGTGGTTTTTCGCTGGGTGTATCTGAGTGCAGCGTTCAGTTTATCTGCTGACTTGTTTCCTCCTCGACTGGTCTGATTAGTCAGCGAGGGTCCAGCCTGTATTGTGGGACTCTATTTGAAGAGTAATCCAGCTTCTATTCAGTCAAATGAACTGCTGCTGCTGGGAAAACCCCCCCCCAGCCTCCAGTTTTACTGACTTTCATGATGTTTCCGGGTGCTGATGAGCAAGTTTAATGACAGTAGGAACCCAAACACTAGCTGGGCTTAACTTGAAAACCCGTCTATGTGTCCGTGTTTTGGCCTCCATGCACACATTTTTAACACCTCACAGTGTAGCTTTTAAAAAGCGATGGAGAGCATTTTCAGAAAGCTCTGTTGAAAAAGCTTGTTTTGCACAGAAGGCCCAAACATGCATATGAAATGTATGAGCATCACTAAGACAAATGAGCCTCAAGACAAATGATGTGTGGAGATGTGGACAATAAGAGGTAAGAGTGAAGTGAAGAAAAAGTACTCTAAAACCTGTCGCTGGTTCAACTTAAAAACACATTAAACGTGCTTGTTTTTACCAGAGGTTTGGTTTATAACAGTATCCCACAGCTGGTGGTTATTGTGAATCGACTACGTCTTACAGCGTACCTGTAGAACCAACAGAGATGTGTTCAAAGTGTGGAAAGTCTGCCACGACCTGCAGGACACGGTGACTGTCTGAGGGTTTAGACCTACTTCCTCTGCCACACATGAGACTGTCAGCTTTGCACAGAGAGAGCGAGACACATCCCAGATCCATTCGCAGTAAATTCTGGGTTGTTTTTGTTAAAACAACGGCAGTTATCATCACTTGGCGACATTCAATAATCAAAGGATCATATTTGTTATGAAGGCACCGGGACGAGACTCTTTCATCCTTTAAAAGGCAAGAAAAATGTGTCCCGGAGGCAAAATACACGGTGCTGCTGACATTATCTGTCTCGCCTTTATCGACTCGTCATCCTTACAACATCAGAGAAATTCCAACATCTCCAGCAGCCTAAATATTTAATGTTTACTGTACTGGTTACCCACTCCCAACTGTCTCACAGCTCTCAAAGTCACAGGTTACCTGGAAACTATAAACTCTCGTTGGGATGAAGAGTTTAGAGAAAGATAAAAAGAGAGGAAGCGAGTTTCATCAGACTCATGAAAGAAAGACAGAAGAAATGAAAAAACAAGGACACATTGCATACGAAAAAGCATAAGGAATTGATTAAACAGTGAGTTCATCCTCTTTAACAAATTGCAGGCGTATCATTAGCTAACTGAATTATGATGTGGGGTCAGAGGTGGCTGGAGATAAATACCTGTTCAGGACTGGAACGTCCCGAAGCTGCTGCTGTATCAGAGTTTATGTAAAGTTTTCACGTTTGTTTTACAGCATTTGAGGGTTTGTCTCATGGGACGCAGCCTCGGTCTGGTCTGCACAGCAAAGTAACACAAATCGTTGCCTGTCCGCGTGCTCTGGCATTTTTATTGTTTCTCGGCGCAGAGCAATTTAAAAGGAAAAAACATTGCGTCAATAAATAATGTTTCTGTTTCTTTGTTGACACATTCTTGATATTTTCTGCATGTGTAAAGCCACGACGTAATTCCAACACTGGTAATATCGGCCCCGAGAGGCTACAGCTATTGGTTTACGCAACGCTAGTTTGTGTTTTTATATCCGTTTCTAATACTTTCTCTTCTTTCGGTAAAGTCTTCTTCAGACTCCTGAAGAGTTAGCTTAGTGTGGATTGTTTTATTAGACATTTTGTCATTTAAAAGTCTAATCAGCCCGTAAACAGAGGCGACATGGAGCAACTCCTCTGTTTATCACTGTTTAAAGTTTAACCGCTGCAGCACACTGAACCCTGGACCATGAGCACACACACAGTTTACAGCCCAGTACTGCGTGTGCGTGTGTGTGTGTGTGTGTGTGTGTGTATCAGGTCCAGTGTTTGTTGGTCTACTTTATCTATTGACCTCCGGAAGTATTTGTGATTCTGTCTACACCCACAGTGTGTGATAAGGCCAGGAAGAGAGTGTGGACACAGGATGTTGAGTTAACACTGGGACAACACGAGAGCAGCTTATCACACAGAGGAGCAGCCATAACACAAGAGCCACGTGGATCCATACCGCTGTCTGCTGACGCGGCCCGCTGGCGGACAGAGGAAACCAGTGACATTAAAGGAATCCTTCTCTGCACCGCCCCGAAACATAGCGTGACTAAATATTCATAAAACACCCTCTCGCCCTGGGCTCATAAATCTTTCAACATCTTTTATTCAACTGATCCATAACTGCACTCCGACTTTACAGTATACTTTGGATTTAAGTTTGCACTACTCGCACCGTGTCCGCCTCGTGGCACGTGTTCACTGGGAGGTTAGTGGACGGCCTCTCGGCAGCTGATTGGACAAACACTTTCACTCATGGGCTTGTGGTTTTTTCTCAGCAGACGAAGGTCTCGGGACTGAAACGTTGTATAAGTTCTACATTTCATTGCAAGTAAACAACAGTGTGCAGGAATTCCCTCTTCTCTTGTTTCTTGACTCTTCCACGTGTCTACAAGACACTGAAGGTGCATCTTCACCTTCACGGTCAAGTTTACTCTTATATTACGAAAATATTCCAGTTTCTGAAAACATTTCAGGGATTTGAGAGATAAGCAACTTTCATTTTACATCGGCGACAGTCATTTGAAAGGTTTTTCAGTTGTATCCAGAGGCAGACCACAATTTATGCAAAAATGAGGAGCAGCCAACGTGACGCCCGGTCTATGGAAACGCACTCCCAGAATGCATTGCACGGCTCCTTACATAAGACAATGAATGGAAAGCGTGGAAATGACGAATACTGTGGACATGAACCGTCACAGATGCATATTTACAGTAAGAATTCTCCCACTTATTTAAGTGATTGTTGAAAAGTATTGTATAGTCTGTCTGTCTGTCTGCATTGACAGCAAAAAAAGTGTTGGAAACTCTGAATTACTGACCAGGAAACTGCTCACATGAACCCTCAGAGGCCTCTGAAGCTGTTTTTAATTGACTTGTTTGTGGTAGTTAGATGAAATGCAAATACACTTGAAATATGCACCACTTACAGTGAAGCCCAGTTTACCCACAGTGAGGCCTTGTGGGAGAGAGCGGAGATCTCCGGGAGGTCGTGGTGAATATTCAACATTTCGGAAGGTCAAAAAATTGCAGTAATCAAATTCGTTATTCACTCGTTTCAATTATAGTAATGCTTAAAGTTACGCACACTTCATTCAGACTTAATTCAGCGTACAGTAGCTGATGTGCAGATCCTCAATGTAAAACCATTGCTGCTTTTCTGCAGAGTGCATTTGTGTTGAAGCTGTAGTGGGACACAGTGGTGCGTCTGTTCCCTGTGTGCACCCCGAGTCGAGATTCTGCAGGTCCAGAGTTCTGCAGGAGGCAGGCGTGTTATAAGAGGCGGATACCAGACTCACATTCAGTGCAACTATTAAGTGAATAAACGAGAAAAGTTTTCTGGCTCCTGTAGCTCACTTTCTTGAGACGTTGGGAAGATTTCTTGCAAATGAAAATATCTTTTCTAGACTCTGGGAAATTTGTACAAATGTTACAAATATGACAATTTACCTTGTTGATGGTTTTTTTGTTTCCTGGTAACAGTTTTCCACAGGTATTCTATATAATGGGGGAATTCTTGTTCTAGTACCACAGGAGTTAAAAAATGTTAAAGGACGTGGAGCAGCTGAACAAAAACCTTACATTTGGAAATATTTAATTTGGAGATCATAGTTCACTATTTCATTTTCAATCTCAAAAAGTCTTCAGATTTCAGGTTATGAGGGAATATCAGCTGTAACAGTATCATCCAAAGTTAAAACCTTTAACACAGCAGAGATTTCTTCACACATGTTAAAGGTTTTAACTTAAAACCTTTAGCATCTCTGCTTTAACAAATCTCTGCTCTTGTAAATGAACACATTATTGATGGAAACTTGAAATATCTTGCGTGTGTGTGTGTGTGCGTGTGTGTGTGTGTGTGTGTGTCAGTGATGCTATGACTGAGACAGTCTGCAACAGGCCGGATCAGGTAACATCAGGGGACAGCCCAAGGTCACGGGCGACGCAGCAACACCCCCTGCCTGGCGTCTACGGTTACCCACAGGCGGACGGAGCTCGTGGTAATATCTATCAAAGAATATCTTCACGAAATCTGTTGGTTTCTTCTTCTCTTACTGTAAAGCATCATTCCATCACAGCGCACAGCGCACACGATCAAATGCATAAAGAAAAGAATGAAATGTAAAGGTTGTCTTTCTGCGCTGACACCAGATACTTCACTCTGTAAACATCATGCAGTGAAGCACATAAAAAGCTCAGATTGTAATATTGTTGGAGGTTGGAGGCCCCGGCATCCTGAGCTGCACATGCAGACAGGAGGGGCCCCATAACTCTGGCTTCCCCCTCCGCCCGTCTCCGCTGCTGCCGACTGGCCCTCGTTATTTATTGCTCTGTAATTTCTGCAGACTAATTGATTTGGCTCAGCCTTCAGGCTGCAGGGAGACAGGAAGTCAGGCAACCAAGAGGTTAAGAAGGAATAAAGTGTGTTAAGAGTGTGTGTGAGAGGAGCGGAGAAGGAGAAGTGTGTGTTACATAGGGATGAGTGTGTTCAAGTGACAGAGAAGAAGTGTGTGTGTTTGCAAAACATATGTAATATCTTTTATGTGTTTGTCCACTGAGTGTTAAAAGTTGTTTTGTTTTTTTTTGCCATCATTTTAAAGGTTTTGACAATATCTTTTGGGAGATGTAAAATAGGTTTTCATTTCATTTTCCAGCTGATTAAAGAAGGTATTTAAGAGTTTATTTAGCTTAAGAAGTAGGAGTTGTCTTCACGTAAAGGAACCTTCAGTTTATCACAAAATGAAATATGAAATAAATACGGAGATATACATGATTTTCACTGGACAGGAAGGGGATGAAAAACTGTGACAGACAGACACAGTGCAGTAAAACAGACAATACTTCCCTCTGAGATGTAGCGGAGTACAAGTACAAAGTGCACTGGATATACTCAAGTAAAGTACAAGTACCTTGAGTTTGTACTAAAGTACAGTACTTGAGTAAATGTACTTTATATTCGTTATATTCCAGCACTACTGCTTATTGGTGCCATATTTTCTCAGTAGAAACTGTAAACTCTATTACTGAAGGTGATAAAAAAGTGGATAAAACGTTTTAAAGTTTTAACATAATTCAGAGGCACAATGTAAAGTGTGTGTGCAGATAATAATTCTTCATTGCACAGGAGTCATGTGTGCACATCTACGTAAGTATAGTAGGTCAAAGTTGAACCACAGAGACAGTGGAAGGCGTCAGTGTGTTACGTTTCGATAACTCGTCTATTTGTCCTGCGAATGAAGGTCATCAGTGCAGAAATGAAAGTAAATGTCCTTGAAAAACTCCATCTGATAAACTGTGACGCGAACAATCATTTTCATCTGTAAAAATGTCGATTACGAGAGAAAATAACTTGCAGCAGACATTATATCCATTGTGAATATTCCTGCAAACGTAACTATCAGATTTTGAAAACTTTAAAATACGTTTCAGCTGTAATGAGCTGCAGTTCTGTGACTAAGAGGTGCAATGACCTGAACATGTGTACATGTTTCAGTCCACTGATCTTTATCATGTAATGAAATGAAAAGAAAACAACAGCTATCTGGATTGTAGGGAAACACATTCAACACGGCCCAAAAGCAACACAGCGTGCGTTTGAAAACAGTCAGCAGGAATGCAAGTTACACATTAAGTGCATATGTAATTAGTAGTAAATGAGGTGAAACAAACAAAAAGGCACAAACACGGAGCTTTAAGCCAAGCTAAGCAGCCTTTCAGCCGGAGCATTGGGTCAGCATTAGATTTCTACAATTTATGGCTCCATGCTAAGTGGTTTCAGGTCCGAAAAATGAGGGTTCAATTAAATTATCCCCCAGACAACACTTGCTGGCTGAGATCAGCCTGCTCCATGTACAGAGCATCGATGAACTGCAGTGCAGCTGGTCTGTCAACAGAAGGTCACACCCTGCAGCCAGAAAGTGTCCCCCCAGGCCTCGTTTTAGACCCTCGATGGACAGCAGGTGGAAGAGGACTGGAGGAGAGACAAACGTCCTCCTCATGCTGTGTTGTTGATAAAACTAAGATTTAATGTTCATTGTATGTGTTTATTAGCTTCCTCCAACAGCTGGGCCTTTTCCCACCAAATCAAACTGTACAAATAGTCTGAAAGATTGGTCTCATTGGACCGGAATAAAAAATACAAACTCTCCCTGCAACAAACAGAAGCACATTATTATTTCGCAGAAAGACGTCGTCTGATGTTCCTGATTTGCTTCCCTGATCTGCCTCTGATTGGCCTTCCTTCTTTCTTTCTTTTGTTTCAAACCTCGGAAAGCACATCGAGGGAAAACACCTCATTTTCAACGGTGTCGAGGTACAGACACAATCAAACAGCAATACAGGAAGAATACATGGCTGTGTCAATTAAAACAAGCAAAGACAAACAAATTAAAAGTAACAATAGTTACGAATCAATGAGAATAGAAATCAAAACATGGAAATGTGTCAGTATCAATGAGGACAACTTTAAGTTTTGTTGGAGCATAAAATATATCCCATGGAGTCATTCTGAATACAAATGGGCTTTCGGTCCAATGGGACATTTTTCAGACTATTCGGGTTTCAAAATAAAGGACTGCTGGAACATTGACACGGCACCAAACTATAAATGCTGAATTCTTTGACTTCAGTGTCTGTGGCTAATTCAGCTAATCTGCATGAACAAATACATCCTGTGTAGGCAAGGTTTTTACGTCTTTATCAAGACAAAAAGGAAACGTTTATACTGCAACGCTCATTGTTCATTGTATTTGTGCACAATAACTTCCCTCCTTCTCACTCAAGCTTGACTGGTGAATAACTATTACATCAGACGATCATCCAGAATCAAATGACGTGTAATTACATGAGTAACTCTCATTTTAACATCTATACATCTTGTTCACTCATCGAAATTGAAAGCAGTAATGGTGACACTGGAGAGCGAGATGAGATCAGACAAAAAAAGACTGTAAAAAACTTTATAAAACTTCTGCACGAACAACAAAATCCTTCATGGGAGGAAAATACTTCTATAAACCCACAAATGGACACAAATTTTCACAACAATCTTCAGACGTTCTGTCTTTCGCTCAGAATTATTAAACTCTGTGATCACTAATATGCTTTCGTTTTTTTGAGGCGCTCCACTCTCCTTAACGCCATACGAAGAAAAAGACTTTCTGGAACCATCGAGAGCCGAAGGAACGATTCATATTGTTTTTTTTGGAGAACTCTTCCTTTAACATTCGCTCAGTGAGGCTTCAGCAGTGACAGAACTCTAAGCAAGAAAGCAAATATGCATATTTTCCCAAAATGTTTAAATATTTCTATAAATGTGCTGCTTTTTCAGTTTTAGTTCTTCATAACAAATCACTCTGAAAAGCTCCCACCGGAGTGAAACTGTTTACCTTCGAGCTGTTGTCGAGCTTAACTTGGATTTGTTGAAAAAAAGTGAAGCTTCTCAGCTTAATGTGTCCCAGGAGCGCTGGTATGTATTTCCTAATGAGAGCCGTCGCTGATGCTACGTTGTCAGGTGTTGGCGAAGAGGTCACGCAAACATTTGTAAAACTGTCAGAGTCTCAGCATCTGTTGCATGTGTGTGTGTGTGTGTGTGTGTGTGTGTGTCGAGTTACAGATGTCGAGATGACGTGCACGAAGAGAAAGTGAGAGAGACAGCGAGGCAGTTTATGGCAGAGGGGAGAGAGGAGAGAGAGAGAGAAAAAAAAAGGTTGTGTCTCTGAGAAGGAGGCAGAAAAATGTGTGAATAATCCAAACCAACCCAAAACTACACGGTTGCTTGTTTTAATGGGGAAATATTTCTGGATGTGAACCCAGACACGCTGGTGCTGGCGAGACGTCTCCAACAGTCAAGCCAACATCTCTTTAGGTGGAAAAATAAAAGATTTAATAGCATAACTGAAAAGTGGTGTATTTTATGAATGAAAGCTCCGTGTGTTGATATCAAGATATTTCTTTTTCATGGGAAATGACATATCGCGGTGATTTTTTTTAAAATAGTGACCAGAACCAAAGTGTTGCTGGTGCGGTAACAAGCGCAGGATCCCTCACTGGCTTCCCACCAATAACACTGCCCCACACACACACACACACACGCACACACACACACACACGCACACACACACACACACACACACACGTCAGATTAAAGAGGGAGCTGTTTTCTACCGTTTCTGAAAAAACCAACCACCCACTTCATGCAGCGATTGTTCAGGATTGTGGAGGTGTGAAAGTTTAAGCTGGCGTTACCATGGCGACTGCCCAAAAGTACGTGCCGTAATGTCAATTTGAACAATTACTGCATCTCGCCACAGCTATAAACCCTTTTGCCTTCAGACGTGGTTGGACAACACTTTGTAAAGTAAACACAGGTTTGTGTTTGTAAGACATCTCTCAAATAAAGGCAAAAATATATTATGAATAAATGATCATGGTTATGTTTATTGTTCTGGGAAAACCCTGGACACCCAGAGCGGGTCAAGAACTGGACAAACCAAATAATGTTGAAGAGGTTTTCAGCTGACGGCCATGTTGGATGTAGCGGCAGAGACAGAGAAGACAGCGTGGAAGACAGCAGCCCGTTTCTGAAAAGGTGTGAAAGAGAAACAGAAGGCAGATGTCACCCGGGCAGGGGGTCCGCCCATCTAGATGACTTATCACCGTGTCTGTGAAACCTTTTAGATCACCTGGAAGCATTTTTGTTTTTTGTATTATTTCCTTTTGACAGTAAAAACTCTCGAGGCCAGATCCAAATTAAATTCAGTATAATCCGTCTAATATCTCGTTGTGCTGCAGCAGGTTTCTGCAGCCTTTCTACACCGAGAGGTCCAAACCAAGGTTCTTCATCGTCGCACAGCGGGGAAATGTACAGCGCTACAGCAGCAAAGGAACAGCTAACATTAAATAAAAGAGGCAAACAGACATTAAGATTAAAGAGGTTCATCTGATCTGATCCAGTTCAACAGGCTAACATTAGACTAACCTAAAGAAAAGCTTTGTTAAAGCCACATGTTGCCTGTTAATTCCAGCTTGTTTTAGGCCTTATTGTGCCTCTGACACTGAAACAGGAACCTGTTCTTATTTAAATCTGCAGCTTCCAGTTTATTTTACCACTGACGGCTGATTTCTTCTGTTCTTATTGAACTGCTGCTCAGAGTCATCTTTGTCTCTTCCCGTCCTTCACATCGTCGGCCAGGTTGAACCATCGCACGGCGTTCTTGTTCAAAACAAACTCACAGAACAACATCTCTCCGTGAAGAGGACATAATGAGTTGGTTGATTCACACATGGCTCTTTGGTCTGCTGAACCATCGCGACGCCCTCGCTCAGCGTTATTTAGGAACTCGGCTTCATGTGTGTTGGTGCTTCAGAGACCACATCACAGGTCCATCCACACATGGCGGAGAGCTTTCAGAGCCGCGGCCATGTGTGAGCTGCAGTAATTGGTGGTGGGTGGTAATTGGCCAGGCGTCACCGAGCGGGCGCGTTTGTATGTATGTAGTATGTGTGTGTGTACTGTGTGTGTGTGTACTGTGTGTGTGTGTGTGTACTGTGTCTCCACAGTGTCTCGAGGTCTCTGGTCTCTCTAAGCTGCTGACAGTTCCCCATTAGACACTTCATTACTGTCAAAGCAGAAGAAACAAACCATCCAGCACTCGCCTCTTACCCTCCTCCTTCTCCCGCGCTCGCTCTCACAAGCGCACATCTAAAATGCGATTATAATAGAGCGCCGCAGGAATGAGTCCCAAAACCAGGAAATGACATCTTACTTTTGCACTTCTGGTTCTTTTGTCCTGCAGTCGATGTTTGTGGTCAACACAGTCTTTTGCTCTACGTCAGTAAATACCTTTACTGCTGAATTGTGAAGCTTTTCTGTGTCTTAAGGAAGGCGACTGCTTACAAGTGGTTACATGAGACTGCAGAGGTTATCGGGGACATTAAGCGGCATCACGCCGAACACGGGGAAACTCATCCACTCAGGGCGGTGACGTTAAAGCCCTTTGACCACGGCCTAGTTTGATTACATAAAATGAGCTTTTTACTGCTCAAAGTGGTGTTAATTTGTGAAGATTATCTTGCTGAACAAAACGTGTAAATATCCTCTACGTTCGTTCATTTTGCAATAATCCTAAACCATGTTTTCAAAATACATTCAAGTCAAATTCATCCTCTGTGTGTGTGTGTGTGTGTGTGTGAATGAAGACATTCTGATTCATGTCTTCTTCTCCCACGTTTCCCTCCTGGCTCTTCTGCTTTTGTTTCTGTCTTGAAAATGAAAGATAATCATCTTTCTGCATGAGGTGGAAGACCAATAACAAAAATAGCAATAAAACAGTTTAAAAAACTCCCCCAGGACAAGTAAAAGTCCCACATTCAAAACATGTCAAATGAATGATCCAATGCGTAATGCTATGTTTGAATGGGGTAAAGAGAGCATCAGCGTCTCCATGTCTACGTCGCTGCTTCAACATATCTTTAAACAATCAGATCCTTCGTGAACTGATAAGTTTTGTTCCAGTTGTTATTGTTTTCCAGTGTCTGCTGTGTGTGTGTTGACCATATTTCATACTTTCAGCCAAAAGTGAAAAGAAAGACATGAATTTGCCAACGTTTTGTGACGCATCCACTAACAGTCGAACAACCGCACGAGGCTTTGTCTACAGGGGAAGCGCAGCGGGTGACGAGGTTGTGGTGGACGGATATTTCAGCTTTCAGGAAATCCAAAACCACTTAAACTGAATCGCTTGTCAATCGGATCACGCGAGGGCAGAGTCATTTATTCAATAAATATGTTTCTGAGACTGATTTAATACATACTTCCATCCCTCACAAGCATTTTTTTTTTAGCTTTTGAGGAAACTGAATATTGATTTCTAGTGTTTCCTTTCACCCTTTCTAACTCAATAGACGATAATTAAATCAATAACGTGGAGCGCTGCAGCTGCAATGGGCCAAAATACTTTGTGGACCTCAAGGCAGGAAATTACAGCCGAGAGCTCGAAGCACTGAAAACAAATGAGCAAACATCTTCACGTGTGTGATGACACATGCGCGGTATTTAGTAAAAGCACTGCAAGAAGCTCACAAACCAGCGGAAACTGGGACGTGTACGTTTGTGGATTGTGAAGTTATTAAACTGTGAAAAATAAGACAATTAGACAATGCTCTCAGGTTACCTAGAGGTTTATGACCCCTGCTTTATTAGCTCACATGAGGCTTCAATGTGTAAGTGTCATTTTACCCCGTTTCAAAGTACTTTTAGTACCTGGATAATCCAACAATAATATCGTTTTTCTTTTGTTAAATTTCTAAGAATAATCTTATGTTTGGTGTGCCATTACTGTACTTATGTGCACTGGATCTTTAAATGTATAATATTTAATGTTTATGCATTAAAATGTCTAAAAACGACTGGACCTGTGTTATATATATATATATATATATATATATGGTTGAGTTGTGTGTGTTATCCTGAATGTTTCCAATCATTTTCAAACTAAGAGGAATACGTCCTCGTACGTTGTCGTCATAAATTTACTTTTTTATCCGTTTTTAAGCCAAATCTTAACTCTACATTTTAACTAGATGAAGGGTTTTAGTTTTTGGACGTCCTAAGTTATCAGAGACACGAGCTGATCAAATGTTAGCAGCACCAGAACAACCTTGGAGAAACACTGATTTTTAACGTGAAACTGCTTTATTCAGATTTTTCACTGGTTTCACTCATCGGCTCTGTTTGTTTTGCCTCTGTGAATAATTCTGCTCACGGTAAAAACCTCCTGAGCGATTGATGGAATCCTAACTGACTGCAATGTCACCAAACTTGTGTTATTGTTTTGATGGAGAGACCCCTAGTGGCAGAAATGTGATAGTGTGCTTTTAAGTAAAAGCGTCCTCCACCACTGGAACAGGGTTAATAAAACATAAAAATGTTTCCCAGTGTGACTCTGTCCTTTTACTTTCTTCTTGCTCTCTTGCAGGTAAACTGGCTGTGACTGTTATCAGGCTAATTATCAGATGTGCTCTTCCTCTCCGCCTCACTTCTCCTGCAGGAAAACAGGAAGGCAGGATTAGAGCGACGCGCTGCGCTAAGATCCGGAGAGGCCGGACGAGTCCCCGGGTGGAATGCACACACACATTCTCTGAATATCTACCACACACACACACACACACACATCCCCATTAAGTCCATTAAGTGATCATGAGCAAACAAATAGCACAAACATCTCGGAGGAAAAACTAGTCAAATCGTGGACTAATAAAAAAAATAAAAAAAAGTCACGGGGCGAGGACGACGAGGAGAGAGCCAAGAAACAATGAGGGCCTCAGACTGCAGCCGCAGTAACGTTTACGACCCGCATTAGGCTTCAGACCCAGTCATTATGAGGAAGAGGTGCTCATTATAGCCTTTTATGGGAGGAAACAAATAGTCTCCTGTGACTAACATTTTAGTTGAAATGCAAAGATGCAAAACAACGTGTAAAAAGAAAAAAAAAGAAAATTGTGGCTGCAGTTCGCCAGGAAAACACGTAAAAGTTATCTTGGACAGATATCTGTGACCTTGAGAGGCGGTAATTGAGCGGAAAGGGGATGTAAAACATCCGCTGGTGGGGTTTAGTGTGACACACACACACACACACACACACAGCAGCAGTGTTAGTCCCGGGCTGGCCTCTCTCTGGCATTATCTCATAGCATAAGCACTCCCGCTGCCTCTGAGGCCGAGCAGCTCCGCACACAGAAGCATTACGTGCATCTGCCTCGCATTAATCGGTAAATTATGGGAAAAGTGCTCGTCAAAAGATATTATTATTAAAAGAGAGTGGCAGATGCACTCACACAATAATACAACCTCACAGACTAAGGCACCTCTGCACACAATTAACATTGAAAACACTATTTGGTTGGATTTTATTATTTATTTTTTTATTCTTAATAGTTTAATTGTTACAGTTTTTGTTATTTTAGTGATTTTTTTTTTTTTTTCTGCATGCAAACCATACAACATAATTTCCTAAATTTGCTTATTTCTGTGCTTAAAATGTATTTTCCAACTCACACATTGATAAGTAATAAAAGTATAAATAGGTCACGAGGGCCCCCACTTAAGCCTACTGCCTACTTTGCTGGGGGCCCCCTCCGTGACGCTAGTTGCCACGGTTACCATTCAAAGCTACAACCACCACATTCACGGGCGGCTAATAACACATTCACATGACCTCATCCCAGCGCAGGTGGCTTCTGTGCCATTTTCACTCACAGCGACTGCAGAGTGACGCCACAGTCGAGCCAACGTTGACAGATCCATGCACGATGAAGCGATTCTACATTTTAAACACACACACACACACACACTGAAAACCCCTTTTAGTGGTAATGATAATAATGATGAATACATTTCATTTATATTGCGCCTTTCTAGATGCTTTAAAGACGCTTTATTGTACACGCAAGACAAACTGCAGCTCGTAGTTTGGTTGATAGTTATCGTAGATCACGTCCAATGTGTGGAACGTGCTTGCAGCATTTCCTGCCTTTATTACATCACAGGAACATGACAGTGAAGAGATGATAGGAAGGAGTGTGTAGCTTTGATTTGATCATCTCTCATTGATGCATTTTAACTGTTTCATATTGCATATTAACTGGATATTATGCTCATTCATGTTGTAGCGTGTAACAGTTGTATGTGTTTTGTGATTTCTGTGAAACGATGTTCACGCTGCCATCTTTGCCAGGTCACTGTTGAAAAAGAGATTTTAATGTCAGTGAGGCTTTTACCTGGTTAAATAAAGGACATATAAGGGGAACATAAGCACGTGCGATAAATATCGTGAGGGACTTGTTGGTTTTTCCCACAGTGCATCTCTTGAAGTGGGCGAAACTTTACGTGCGAGACACTTTTCTTTACCCTCTTTGTTGTTGGTGACCACTCCCCACACACTCCGTCTATTTTTCCGCCTTCTATCGCCGCTGATGATGAGAAGTCTGTGTCATGTCAGCAGGACAAACATCCAGTGTCTCCGTCTTACCGCCGAATGTTCTCCGTGGTCAGATCCCCCCCCCCCCCCTCCCATCTCTCAGATGTTTCTGTAATGAAAACACTTTCTTGCCTCTGACATTCCCTCTCAAAGTGTGTGTTTGTCAGCACTTATGGTTTACCCAGCGTCCCCCTGGGGTCGTGACTCACGCTCTGACTCTCATTTAGGTTCGGAGGCATCACTTTGTTGCTCAATGACCAGAGAGACGCTGCATATTTGTTTTGCTCATCAGCGTGTCAGAGTTTAGCAATCGCTGATCTGAGCTGGAGAATATAAGCTATAACAAACACCTTCTTAAAGCTGAGTCAGTGTTTTGCGGTGTTGTTATTTAGGATTTAATTATCTCATTAAAGTTAAAATAACACTTCTCAACAGAGGAATTACTTGTTCGTTTTGTGGTCACTTAAGCAGTATAACAAGCTGAAGGAACATCTGACATATCACCCCATAAAGTCGATATCACAAACATGTGCGCATAAACTTTATTTGTAATAATCTTTTTTTATTGAGCACTTTTCAAAATCCAAGTTACAAAGTGCTTCACAAAGACAGCAAAATAAAAACAGACGAGTCATAAATCATCATGCGCAAAAAAGAAAACAAGCTGGTGTAGAAAACCGATATAGTGCAGAAGAAGGTAAAGAATAGGAAACTTTTCCTTGTTGACACCGTGTCACATCAGCAGCTCCACCTTTTCAGTGTCTTATTAAACAACTCGTATTTATCTCAGCGTGTGCAGACAAAACAACAGCTTAAGTCAATATTTTCATGACAACTTCAGGAGGCTTCTCGCTGCTGTTGCAAAGCAGGTTGGTCTTTGAGTCAAATATCGGCTTTTGCATCTTTCTCCCGTTGTCTGTCGATTGTACTTCCAATCACAGGCGTCAGAGCAGCGTGTGTCTCTGCTTTCACACCACTTTCTGTGACACAGTTTCACAGTTTCTCTGCAGCCACGTTCCCTCTCGGGCTCATTCACTGTTGGGACCTAAATGCACAATCATTTCTTTATCCAGTCATCAATCATGTTGTGAGCCAGGACGTGCACGGCTGCTTTCAAGGAGGTCAGGTGACGTAGTCAGGGAAAAGAGTCCACATGAGGATGAGGTGAGGGTGGATGACTATGACCCAGGAGACAGCCACGTAAGTTACGTTACAAACATACTTATTTTAACCCGAACCCACGATCTTTTCCTAAACCTAAACATGGAGTTTTGTTGCCTAAACAGGTTCTGCCATGCCCTGATTTGGATCGACAGCACCGAAAAATGCCTCTTTAAAGAATTGGATGAAAATAAGCAGATTTTACATGCATATTTAATTAAGAACCGAGCAGCGACATGATGGAAAAGTGTGTTTAATAAACAAACTAAGCAACAAACTAAGCCTGACTTGTCAGTCTTTTGAGTTTCCATGTTTAGTATCATTCATTCATCAGATACCTGCTGATCGGAGTGAAGTTTGACAACAAACATTGTCTTTAAAGAATCTCATCCAGCAGCGAGGCTTTAGTTTTATTACTATATAAACCGCCTGCCTCTGTCTCCTCCCATCTCTGAAGGTTATAAATCCTCTTGGCTTGTCTCTCATTTACTCCCCAACAACATGACACTCGATGCTCATTTCCTGCAGAATCGAAAACACAATTTAATTAGCCTCGTTAAGGCTAAATGTGGAATGTATGCGATGTGTGTGTTTGTGTGTGTTTTCATGCCATCCCAGAACCACAATGAACACAAGCAGGAAGCATTAACGGAGAGACAGACAGATGTGGAGTGAGACAGCGAGAGAGCTGGAGAGAAGCCAGACCAACATTAAGTTTCAAACCTTTCCTGATGCTGTTTGGCTGGCAGGGAAATACCTGGTTAGTAAAGGAATAGTTCAACCAAAAGCAATATAAATATAGTACTCGCGAAATTCTTTCAATGGAAGCTCATCAGTGCAAACAGATTTCGACAGAGTCCTAATGAAAAACAAAAATGATTTAGCAGGATTATCTAAGTGTCTTGTATCCATTAGTGGTCTCATGGAAATATAAAAAACACCATTTTCGCTAAACTGTTGCTAAACAAAGCACTTTTGGATTATCCTCCCTTGAAGGAATGTATCACGCACACAACTCGATCAAAAGACGTTTTATAACCTTTGTTTCGGCCTCCGTCGAAGTCTGTTTGCACTGATGTGTTTTCTTTTAGTTTTTGGTCGCTCCGCTCTCCTTAACGCCATTCGATAGGAAACTCTTTCTGGGACCATAGCGAGCAAGTAGTTGAGTTCTATATGATATACAACCATGTCTCCAACACTTGGAGTAAAATACCAGAGCAGAGAAACTCAACTTGCCAGGGGCCACTTCTGCAAAATGACCGGAGGCCAAGGGCCAGTTAATAAAACATGGAGCACTTTATTTTAATCAACAAGCTCTATTAGTCTATTTTGATGCTTTTGCATGAACTATGGCATCTTATTTACATTAAAATATATTTTTTTAATCAATTTATTTCCATTGTGAAGTAGAAAATGAGTACACAAGTTGAGTGTCACTGCTTTAGTTTAGACTTTACCACGAAGGAGAATTAGATGGAGGAAGCTACCTGCTTCTTATCGACACCAACAGTAAATGTCATCTGTGAGTCCCATTCTTTAAACTTTGACTGCGGTGCAATAATACCTTTTGTATAATTCTGTAGTGTGTACATGTACACACACAGCATCTGTGGCTGAACAGCCGTCACCAAACTCTCCTGACTGCACGAGATAAATCTTTCGCTGCAGCATAAGCCGAACATTTGAACGTGAGTGGATATGAAAATAGTTTCCTTCAGTTCTTTCTGCATGCAGACACACACACACACACACACACACACACACACACACACACACACACAGCGCCATCCTTCATGGCAGAATCATCTGGTGGTGTAAACTGATTCCCACCCAGATACAGTCGGCCTTTCAGCCACGCAGAGGAGTGTGAAAGTGTGTGAGGTTTGACGTCGGATGAAGAAAAATGAATTACACAGTGTGTGTGTGTGTGTGTGTGTGTGTGTGTGTGTGTGTCAGATTTTATGCTTTTCTACCAAAAAAGCTATTTTAAGACCTCAGATTGAGCTCCAATAACTTATTTTTTGACACTTTAAGTCTATATAATTACATTTGAAAAGCTACTCAATGGATTAAACAATGCTGAGTGCATGTGTGTGTGTGTGAGTGCACGTGTGTGTGTGTGAGTGCACGTGTGTGTGTGTGTGTGTGAATAAGAACAGATGTCCCTTATTTCAGAGATTAACTGTTGAATTAACTGCTTTCTCAGCTGATGAGAAGCTTTAAAAATGACGTTTTTTTTTTTTTTTTGCTTTATTATGAGTGCACACATGCATCCTTTATAAGTGAATCTCTGTGTTGCGAGTTGGACTGAAATAAGCTTGACTCAACTTGTTTCTGAAAGTTTAATTGTGCTTTGACTGCTTTATTACCTCCTGAGCTCCAGGTACTTGGCTCCCCTTAATTCTCTCAAGTGGTGTGTTGACAGTGAAAACAAGCCGCGGGAACAAACGCCGGGAGGGATCCGAGGATCTGATTGCACTGCCTCGAGCCCCCTACTCGGCTCGGGCTTCAATGAGCGTTTGGAGGGAAAGATGGACGGTCATACAAAGAGTTTGGAGCTCTGCCAATGTGCAAGTGCGCCTGAGGTTTCTTTAAATATGCCTGCTGGAATGTCACCGCAGTGAGAGCATTTTCACTTTTATGAGGAAACGTAGTTTGATTTTCTCTTAAATTAAAACGGTGAAAGAAACGGAGCTTAGACTTGTGCCAGAGTGAAAGTAATACTTCTGAAATGATTTATAATAAAATATTTATACACAGAAACTCACACTTTTGCATATGTGTTAAATAGATATTTTTTTGTATTTTATTTAAAGGAGGACTGGTCATATTATATATTTTTCTTCATATCAACAAATCCAATGAAAACACCAAAATCAATAATAAATTGTATCCAAAGTCAGATGTAACTTGTTTGTAATAAGTACATTTACTCAAGTGCTTAAGTAAAAATGTGAGGTACATTTATACTTTATACTTCTACTCCACTACATCTCAGGGACAAATATATAAATATACTTTTTACTCCACTACTTATGTCTGACAGCTTTATGTGTTGAGAACATTCTCCTCCTTCTTCAGATAAATAAAGTCTTTAAAAGTCTTTTTGGATCAGCTGGAAAAAGCATCGTGACAAAGCTGAAAACAGGATGTTTTTCTGAGAAACTCACGAAAAGTTGACTTTTCAGAGACAAACATGTGATGATCTGATAGAATATGATTATTATTTGATGCATTGTGTAGATTAAACTACCAACAGGATATAAAGGAGTTAAAATGCTCCCACTAAAAATATCCTAAACGATAAACAAAGTAATCCTAATTGGGAGAAGCTGACGGCAATGTTTTGATTGACAGCCCCCTAGCGGCAGAAAATAACACATTGTCCGTTAAAGTCGCTCAAGAGGTCTCGTGTGTCTCTGTCTATTTGTGATGAATTCTCCAACACTCCTCGTCTTGTTGTGACAAATGAAGTATAAATTCCTCAAAGTGAGACTGATCATTTTCCATCGTCGTTAAGTATCCACTGATGTAATATAAATAAAGACCCTGAGGCGTCTCAAAACCATAATGCCAAGTGAGTACGGGTCAAAACACGGTCACATTTTTACCCGTTGCATCATCTTTGAATTTGTAAAGGCTACTCGAAAGTACCGTAAAAACTCAACCCAGATGGAGGCCCGGTGACGCCTGCAGGAAAATCTAAAGAACACTTAGTGAAGACATTTTATTTTGACAGAGGGGAAGCTAGAGACGGAGGAGGGGCTGGAAGAAGGGTGAGGTGGACTGAAGGTTAGGGTGGAGGTAAAGAGGGGGGGGATAGAAAGTGAGATAGGGAGGTGGTAGAGGGGAGGTAATAGGGGAGGAAAAAGGGGAAGGGGAGAAGCCCAAAGCTCTTAGGGAACAAAGAGGCACTTATACAACCAGCAGCAACAGCTGAAAACATCTTTTAGCAGAGCCGGGCTGGCTGAGAGTTTGTGTGTGTGTGTGTGTGTGTGTGTGTGTGTGTGTGTGTGTGTGTGCGTGCTTGTTCGTCGTCTAAATAAAATCAGATAAAAGGTAACATTATTTTATGGTACATTGTTTTTAAGATAAACAAGTCGATGTAGTTTGTCCTGCTGCTGCTGATATAAAATGGTGAATCCTCCAGGGAGCGGGAACGTGCTCAGAAAGTTTCACGACGTTAGAAAATTAGAAATCTTGCCTGCAGAGTTCAGGACATTTTGACCTGATGGTGACACGAGAGGGAAACACGTGAAGTGTCGGAAATGTAAATCATCATGTAGCCTGGTCTGAGGGAAACTTAGGGAAACTTCAGAAAGTCCAGTTTACCTCACAAACTCATTTATTTTCAGCTAAAGCAGAAACTTTTACTAAACCTAACCAAGAGAATGCACTTTAGTTGTATGGGAAGGTCATTTGTAGGAGACTGGAACTTGAGATATCTTGTGTTTTTGACCTGATGGCGACGAGTGAAACATGGATCATCCTGAATGAATCCATGAATGTGTCAAGTAATGTGATAAACTCCCTAAAATAAAGCACTTTGGCTTGATGGTGATGCCACAGGGGGAATTAACAACTACATTCAAATTAAAAAACTAAAATCTTTGCAAGTAGCTACAGAAGCCCAGTCTCCGTCCACTCCTCCACGGTTCCTCTCTCCACCCTCCTCTGCATCCCCATCCCTCCACCGCTCCTTCTCTCCTCTGCGCTCCCTTCCTCTCCTCCTCCCATCCTGCCCTCCCTTATCTCCCACCCTTCCTCCATGCCAGCTGTTGTTTCGGAGGGTCTGCAGGTCAGGACCCAGGCAGGACCTCGACAGTCTTCGGTGCGGATAAATGCAGCCATTGTGAAGGGAGGAGAAAGATCACTTGTGTTTATTATCATGTGCTGATTATTTTTCCCTGATTTATCTGAGTGTTTGGCGCTCTGTAAAGAAGGACAGGAAGAAATGAAGGAGAAAGATGTGAGCGTGTCTGCAGCTCATGTTTATGCAAAGAAATGGCTTAATGGTTCAAATGATTCATGACATGCATTATTGTGATTTAATGTTAATTTATATGTTCACTCTAAGCGCTTTGCTTTTTAAATTACAATCATTTTGGGGGCAGCACACAGTTGTTCTGCTTCGGGTTAATGAGGAAGTTCAGTTTTTTTCTCGTAATTGTTGGGAAAACTCTGATAAAGATAAGATGGTTTATCTAACGCTCCCGTACCTTAAAACTTTCACACAAGAGTGCAGATAAATATGAGAGGAAAGGGTGAAAAACATTAACTGATTCACTTTAGACCCATTTCCACATTTGAATAAACGTTAATCAAAACAAATCAGAAATATCAGATTTTATGTGCCACATGAGAATCAAACCTTTAATCACTTTTACCAGGAGTCGTGAACGTGAAAAAAATAGTCTTCTCCAAAAGTTACTCTTATGCTTTTACATAAATATACTTATATATATAAGTACAATCATACAATCCTAGCCACAGTGGATTGATGAGGACCCACATTTAACCTGACACTCAAGGCTTGCAGGTGCATGAACTAACAGAAGTCAAATTAAATGTCTGAATTTTGCCTCAGGCTGCTTTTTTTTTTTTTGCTAAAACTTCCAATTTGGATTGACGACCAAAGATTTTTACCACGTTTCTCTGTTCTCTCACTATCAACTTACATCTCGGACACAGAAGTCCTGGTTCGGTTCATATCGTGTTTTTTAGGAGTCACAGTTCGGTGTGAGTTTGGTACAGCAGTAAAAAAAAAACAAATGCATGAGGATATGTTTGTTTTTATGTCTTTTTTACAGACGGTAGTGCAATTGTGGAAGACATTCAAAATCCTCCTGCTGGGGACTGAGGGAACTGGCAACTTTGTGAAGCTATTTTCATAATAAAAACAAGAAACATTTTAAATACTTCTGCATTACGCCGACTGTATGAACACTTCCTAAAAGGAAACAGGTCACATAGGCTATAAAACTGAGAAGCATCTCTCAGGCTGTGATATTGAAAATACGTGTTGCCTTTTCCTCGTCCCGGTGATTGTCACATCTGGGTGATGCCGTCGAATGTGGGTTTTCGCACGTTGGATGTTTTCCCACTCACACACCCTTTAATGGTGGAGCCGCGGTGACACACTCGGCTTCTACACAACCCGCAGGCGTCTTCCAGCTCTGCCGTTTCATTAGCGCTCGCCTTAGTGTGACTGAGTCGCACGCAAATCGGCTTGTTGCGCTAACCTCAGCACGTGTTGCTAACGCCGCACAGCCAGAAGCTTCCAGTGCTCGTGAACTTTGGTTTCTCTATGATGTGCATAGATCTACATGCAGTACCGTGTATTCTGCCTGCACCGGACCGTGACCACCAGTGAATGAACAGCGTTTCTCTGTCCGGTCTGAAAACATACAGTTTGTTTTCTTAAGCTGAAGCGGAGTTGCCCTGACGGACAGACGGTCACCAGCTCCTGGAGAGACACTTTCAGCTTCCAGGGCCTTGACTCAATGTGAGCTTTGTCCTCAGCATCAGGGAGGGGAAGGTGAGTCCGGGCTGCCTGAACCTTGACCTTCGAACCTGGAGGTCACATGTCCCTGGAAGCCATTTCTGAGGCCCCAAACTACACACGGCAGCCGGGAGGTCTCCGTCTCAAACAGCCGTGAGAGTACAGAAGTGTTCGATCATGGAGATCTAAAACTGAACCGTTCAGCGCTTTAAGTCTGACACGGCCCCGACCCTTCTGCCCATCCACCCACTTTCTTCTTCTTTTCTTCAAGGCCACATCTTCTAATGAGACAGTGCAGAATAACTATCAAAATGCATCACTTAGAAGCTAAATATGAAGAATAAACAATATTTTTGTGTAAAAATGGTGCATTTTTGAACATCTCATATGTATATATACTGTCAATATGCATGATTGGGTACAGTCCAAAGTAATCTATATGTTTTAATGGTCCTTCATGCTTTTAGGTTGCAAAAAGTGCTCTTTACAAATAGGTGTTATTTTGTATGAAGGCTTTGTTTTGTACTTTAATGGTTCAACTGAAAGGGCAGAAAGAGACAAAGATACGTCTGAGCAACAGTTTAATACGAACGGAAGAAATATATAGAAAAACAAGATGGCTTCCCTAAATATGTAAAGCCTAAATGCATCGTTGTGGTTCAATAATGATCGAGGGTCACGAAACAAATTCAAAATCCAAGTTCCAACAGTATTCTCCGCTGTCACGCAACACTGTGGGGACATCAACTAAATGGAAGTTTAAAACATTTGATTCTTCTTCTTTTTGGGATTGTAGGTTTTCAAATGTATAAAGTCTTCGAGCTTTACTCTGCCGGTGTTGCTTCTCTTGTTCTTGCCGTGTAAGCTTTCGTCCCTGCTGAGCAGAGAAAGGTGAGTTTGGTGTGTTTGACCTTTGACATTAACAGAGGTCACATGTCCCCAGAGGCCCAGAGCAGAGCAGAGCGAGTGAAGGGACCTGACTCAGGATCAGGTTTGTGCAACAGGTCTGGCCAAGCGTCATTTTTGGTTGCAGATGCATTCAGTCCCCTTATTTTAACTCTGATGTATGACAACATTAGATGTATCCAATATCTGGAACATGAAATGGGAATCCAGGAGTTTATCTGACTCTTGTTTGTCAAACAATCCTTCCTTCCTCCTTCTAAATTTGTTGTGTTTTTCTCTTGATTTCTGACATGAGAGGTTTTCTCTCTTTGGGTGATGTTCTTGTGAACTAAACTTGCCAACAAACAGACTGCACAGGCTGCCTTACATAAGTAATTATGTTAATGATCAAATACGCTGCCGCTCGCAAACAGGTGGCTTTCATCAAGTTTAAATGAGCAATTAACAGCAGCTTTGTGCAGTTAAGAGAGTGAAAATGTTCCTACAGAGACGCAGCGCCGGGGTCGAAACTCAAAACAAGACAAACTCTAACAACCAATATTTAGTTTCATCACCAGTTCATTGACATTTAGTCTTAGTGTCTGATGCGAACTGGCCTCAACAAACCAGGCCTCCATTGTGACTCTGTTGTGCAGGAGTGCAGCTTCAGGGATGAACCCGGGTACGTTATTTGGGAAAGCACAAATGATGCAATGGAAACGGATATTTCTTCTCCCCGAAGTTGGGCGTTATTACTAAAAATGCCATGTTTGACCACCCTCAACAAGAGGCTGTTGAATAGTTTATTAAGAAGTCGGAGAAGGAGCAGTCAACATCAACACATCTGGAGATGGTTTTCACTGGACAGAAAGGGGATGAAAAACTGTGATCTGTAAAGTAACTAAAGCTGTCGTGAGAGTAAAAAAGTTCAATATTTCCCTCTGAGATGAGTTGAAGTATAAAGTTAAATTAAATGGAAATACTCAAGTAGAGCAGGCCTACAACTACCTCAACTTTCTACTTCAGTACATGACTTAAATGTATTTATTATAGTTACATTCCACTACTGCCCGTCAGTCAGGAAAAGGAAGCTAAACCTTGACCTTTAACCCTCAACTTAGACAGTCACATGTCCTCATAAGCTCAAGTCTGCCCACTAAGATTTACTCGTGTCGGCAAAAGTTTGGTGGATTCATGTTGACTGAGAATAAAGAACTTAAGGGAAGAGCTTTGACCTCTGAGCTCGTGCTAGTTTAATACTCTCGTAATGGACACACCCTGTAAGTATTTTATTTCTTCAATTTAAATGAAATACTCTTAAAGTAAGACCTGTTATTTTAAGTAATTCTTTCAGATAATAAACAACAGATTTCTTCACAATTTTAAAGTGTTTTTTCCACGTTACTGATTAAATAGACCCAATCTGACACATTTACACTCAGAGCTTCCCTCTGAGATTGTCTTCTGTACATTTATATGACGAGCGGCCTCTTGAAGTTCCTACACACACACACCCATCCACCCAGATCTCCTCCCCGTGTGGATTCTGCGGACTTTGATTAGAGACATATTTGCGAAGCGTCAAAAGTCAAATGTAATCAAGGAGAAAAAATGACACTTGAAACGTGCTGTAAATGACGACGCAGTTTCGCTGTGTGGGGACGGGATTTTTTAGGAGACCAGTCGGCGCTCTCGGTAGCAAAGGCAGACATTGCCCTTTCACACGTGGTGTCGCCTGGGTAGAGCGTGCAGGGTAGAGCGTGCAGGGTAGAGCGTGCAGGGAATTCATCGAAGGGATTCATTCGATGGACCGAATGAATCGCACATTTGCGTTCTCACCTGCAGCTCCACCAGGTATGTGTGTGGCTCTAGTTTAGCCTCCTTACTTGCACTCGAACTTTTGAGTTTTTGAGGTCCACTCGGAGCAGAAATGACGCAGCAGAGCTGATGTGTGGGTGGTCCGGGCATCACAGGTAGGAAGCGACCAGCAGCTCAACGACAGAGTTCAGCTCGAGCAGTTAAGTCAAGCCACGGGGCTCTAAGTGAACAATGAACAAAACCAAATCCCTCACAGATCCTCATAATGTTTCACTTCTGTGATGTAACCTTTCCCTTCCTACCGGCCTTTCAGTCAGGATATGGCCAAGTCAAGCAGCAAAGCCTCACCACTGTGCCCAGTGAGTTAAGTCTAAGCCCCATTCAGGGACCCTCAGCCCGTTGGCTAAAAAGTCCGTGAAAGAAACTTCTTCTCTGTCTTTGCATCTTTCAGGCAGCGAGCGAGTCACTGTCGCAGCGACATCATGTTCTGGGCTTAAAATAAATACGTTTGTGGCATCATTTAAGTTACAGACGGACACTTTTCCTTTCACACGGGACACAAACAGCGAAGTGTTTGACCAGCACATCCTCCCAACGTGGACGTCCGCTGTGATTATCAACATGAGCGTAATCAGGGACAACGTGTTGCCTTTGAAACGGAGCCAAATTGACGCAGTTTAGTTGTACGGGAACGTCATTTTTAGGAGACCAGGCTGTGTTGAGACATTTCCAGTGGAGCTGAAAAGGAAATAAACGTCAGGTTTTTCTGTGAGTCTCTTAGAATCAAACATGAAGTCGGCAAATTAGCATTTAGCTCAAAGCCACTGGGCCAAAGTGAGCGGAGGAGTAAAGCTTCCACATCTTGAATCCTCTGGTTTCTCTCAGCACACATACTTTCACCTCACTTTTATCCGGCCGTACACACACTCCGAGGCCCGTCAGCTTCTTCCTGGTGACCGTGAAACCAGTATAGACGATGTGGCTCATGCTGAAACACAAGGCTGACATCCTGCTGTGAATAATGTGCTAATTAGATTTGGCCTGTGGTTGTTGCCGTAATGAAATCTATCCGGTGCTGCAGGGCCGAAAGCCTGAAACTTGATCTGAAATCCAAAATATGCAATCTGGTTCCTCTCAAGTCCTGGCATGTTGCGCAGTCTGTGCACCCCGAGTGTGTGTGTGTGTGTCTGTGCGTGCGTGTGTGTGTTTAAGAGAGAGAATACTGTACATGTGTATTTATTATGGGGCTGTGCAGCTTCTTTCCTACTGTGCTCTTCTCTGCACAGCTGAACTCTATCAGCTTTATTCTGCGCTCTTCTGCTCTTTATCCTTTTCTACTCTGCTCACTTTATTTATTAGAACACTTTTAATTGGGCTCTAATTTCTGCTCGGCTTTACTCACTTTTATTTGAAAGCTAAGTAGCTCACAATGAAAATGCTAACATGATGTTCTGCAGGAATTCTGTGTTTTCACTATTTTCGCCATTTTGATTTAAGGTGTTAGCATTTGCTAATCATAAAAAATAAACTTCATATCTTTGAGTACAACAGAAGAGAGTAGAGCGAGAGCTCAGTGGAGGAAAGCAGAGTAAGCTGTGGTGAAAGAAGTACTCAAATATCTTACTTAAGTAAAGTTGCAATGCTTCAGAATACAAAATACTCTGTTACAAGTAAAAGTCCTGCATTCAAAATCTTACTAAAGTAAAATTACAAAAGTATAAGCATGAAAATATACTTAAAGTACGGAAAGTAAAAGTGCTCATGATACAGAATGGCCCATTTCAGAATAAAAATTGCTCTTAAGTACAGAAATAACTTTTTTGACATTGTATACTTTTTTTTCTCTTTAGAAATACATATATAAATATATATATATGTATATACAGTATATACATATTTTTTTCACTCTATACATTTGCACTCTTTCCCATTTTTTACTGCAACTGCTGCACGACAATCTGCCTCGGGATAAATAATGTTTGTGTTTTTATGTTAGTATAAAAGTGTAACACTGAGTCGAGATGCCTGCAGTACAGCAGAGTACAGCAGACCACTCTACTCTTTTCTCTTCCCATGCTGCAGACTGTCACAGCTTTCAGCTGACTGCGCTGTGGATCCACCTGTTCCTTGTGCTCAGAGCTGCTTCCTGATCCGGATGTGGGAACAAGTCAAGTTTTTTTTATTTTTTTTGTATCGGAAGAGTCGGCCTTATTTTCCTCCGGATGGGTTTTGCGGTGGAATGTGGCAGAGCTGAAATATCCCGGAACAAAGGATGTGATCACTACTCTGGTTTTTCTTGGCTTCGTTTTCTGGTGTTTAGCTGTTTAAATGTGGTTTCGGGGCTTCATGCTTGGTGGGCGCGCTAGCAAAAAAACACAAAAAAGAGAAGCATTCCACAAACAGCTCTTTCCTTTGCTGTTGCATAACTGTCAGCGTTTTAACAGCTGAAAACACAAACAAATGACAAATATTATGTCTTTAGTTGTGCATTGATTGCAGATCTATAAAATCTGTAAGATAAGAAAAAAACGTATTTTTGGACCGAAGGAAGTCCGCTGTGCAGCAGTTGCAATACAAAGTGGGAGGAGTGCAAATATAAAGGTCTAAGAAAACAATTACAATAAGGTGCAAATCCAAAATATATACGATGCCAAAATCAGGAATTAAGGTACATGTACGTAGTTTTATGACATTATATTCTGGGTACAATGGAGTAATAAATTTAATGCATACTAATCACCAAAGAAAATATGATAAAAAGCTTTAGTACTTAGTAAAGTTGCACTGAAAAATAGGAGAGAAAAGAAACGGGAGGAACTATTTAACATGAGATCATTTATATTATATATATATATATATATATATATCATTTATAAGTACATATCTGTGTCGATGCTCACCAACATGCAGTGCAGCTCTTTATTTCCTTATTTTTATATACAGTTGATTTACATTTTCTAAAAGGACAATTATAGTTATAGTATAGTACAACTTTTGTTATTTTTTCATGTTTGGGCCATCATTCCTATCAGTAATAACAAAAAGTTATAAAGACAAACGGGTTGTAAACAAACCTCCAGGTTAGCCAAAGTTATTGGGAATGAAAAACAAAGATGAACAGTGAAATAATGTCTCACACTGTCTGAAGTAAAAATGAATCTCAGGATAAAGAGCGACTTCCTGCTCCAACTCTGACTAATTCAGCTGCCAATAAAGTGGTTTAGATAATCTGGATCAATGTTCTTGTTCCCAGATTTTAGCAATTACTTTGGTGAGCACAATGTTTTCATAACAGAGAGAAATGAATGAAATAAACCAGAATGATCCTTATTATCCAACTATGCATCTGCGTGTAAATGTGCTGTAGATAAGATATGATGGACTTTAGGGATAGGTTGAAAGTGTAGGTAGGTTCTCAAGACAGACAGAGACACAGAGGGACAGACAGAGACACAGAGGGACAGACAGAGACACAGAGGGACAGACAGAGCGCTGCAGAGGGACAGACAGAGACACAGAAGGACAGACAGAGACACAGAAGGACAGACAGAGACACAGAAGGACAGACAGAGCGCTGCAGAGGGACAGACAGAGACACAGAGGGACAGACAGAGACACAGAAGGACAGACAGAGCGCTGCAGAGGGACAGACAGAGACACAGAAGGACAGACAGAGACACAGAAGGACAGACAGAGCGCTGCAGAGGGACTGGTGTTACTGGTTTCTACACTGTGGTTGGGGGGCAGATTGTGCAGAAAACCACTTCCAGAGGAAGTGTGTTTTAATGCTGACTGCGTTCCTGCGGAGGCTGTTATACTCATCCGGTAGAGAGGGAGGGAGAGAGGGAGAGAGGGAGGGAGGTAGAGAGAGAGAGAGAGAGAGGGAGGGAGGCAGAGAGAGAGAGAGAGAGAGAGAGAGAGGGAGAGAGAGGGAGGGAGGTAGAGGGAGGGAGGCAGAGAGGGAGGCAGAGAGAGAGAGAGGGAGGGAGGCAGAGAAAGGGAGAGAAAGGGAGAGAGAGGGAGAGAGAGGGAGGGAGGTAGAGGGAGGGAGGCAGAGAGGGAGGCAGAGAGAGGGAGGGAGGGAGAAACAGAGAGAGAAAGAAAGGGAGACAGAGAAAGAGAGAGGGAGGTAGAGAGAGAGAGAGAGGGAGACAGAGAGAGAGAGGGAGAGAGGTGGAGACAGAGGGAGGTGGAGACAGAGGGAGGTGGAGGCTTCAGTGCAGAGAAAGCAAACACGGCAGGTTTTTCTATCCCTCTGAATGCCAGCCCTGCTGCACTCTTACTCCACTCTTGACATCTTGTTTTCAGAGTGGACTGAATCCACCCACCTCCACCTCCACCTCCACACACACACACACCCCCACACACACACACACATATTTCAGCACCACACCACATTTTACAGCTGGATGAAGAGCATCAATGGGAGCAGTGAGCGAGCGGCCAGACAATGGACACGCCGTCCAGGCCGGCACGCCATCCCAGGATTTCCTGGCTTACACCACAAAAAAAAAAAAAAAATGTCAGACCCTTCCGGCTGCACAACAAAGAAGGAAACTCTTGTATGTACCAGGAAAAAAAAGAGCATGTTGGGTAATCTCACAATCCAGACCAGTGGTGTTAGTGTCAGTTGTTGGGCAGATATCAGGTGGTTTGTTTTTGACTGTCATTGTGAGTTACCGGCAGCTCCGCCTGCCGAGCAGCTCGCTCAGTCCGACACAACGCGGCTTAAAAAAGCAAACAGAGGCGGAATGAGCGGTGCCTTCAAACGCCAGCGCCACCCCGACATCAAACACTCTGAATCTGACCCGATCCTCTCTTTCACTGTCGCATGAGCCTCCATGGAAGCTGTCAGGCCTCGTTAGCGGAGAGACGCCCACCGCCAGCCTGTCTGCCGTCCCAACCGTCTGACTGTCTGCTGCTCTGTGCAGCTTTCTGTCTGACATCTCAACCCTCTGACTGTCGCCGGCTTCCTGTTCGTCTGCGCCTCCACACACAACGAGTCCCTGAGGTTTTTGAAGGAGTGGGGCAAAGACGGCATTTAGGCTCCAGGGTTGGATGTGCGGGGGAGCTACGTGGAGCTCGGCTCACGTGGGGAATTTAGTCGGAGCTCTAGAATATTGTCATTTTTTGGTTTTTGTTTTCTGTATAATTGTCTGTTTTGCTGTATACTTAAGTTCCTGAAATAAATAATAGGCTGATAGTAAAGCACTTGTCATCATGTGTGTTCATCATAGGTGTTTATTCGTGCATAAGAATTTCCGAAAATTTGTGCCGGATAAACACAATGTTGTCTATTCCTGTCAACAACAGAAGTCGTGGCATCATCGTTGTGGGATGATGAAGATATTTAACAGAAGAAGAAGAAGAACAGTTTGTGTGTCAGTGTTAGCATTCTAACATTAATAGACTGCATTTTAAATAAATGCTTTTCCAATCTTTGCAATCTCTCAAATTGCTTTTCAACACGTCAGCATTCACACACATTCACACACATTCACACACATTCACACACATTCACACACATTTACACACAGCCATACAAGGTGCCACCCGCTCCTCAGTAGTGACACATTCAATTTCAGGAGCAATTTGGGGTTCAGTATCTCGCCCGAGGACACTTCGTCATGTTGACCGCAGAGGACGGGGGATTGAACCGCTGACCCTCCGACCGGTGGACGACCACGCCACCTCCGCCGCGCACAATGTGCACAAATAGCACACGACGCAAAGCACAGCTGAGGTTGACAGGAATGACGTAGGTTTTGCAGGTTTTTTGTCATAAACCAAAAGCATAGGACGCTTTAAATCTTTGACCTGATATTGGCGCTAGATGGAAAAAGTTAAGGGATCATCAAAATGATTACATTTCATCGTGAGGGGAACATGAATCTGTGACATATAAACGGACGGATTCATCCTCTGCGCACCATGAATCTTCACTTGATTTCATGGCAGTCCAGCTCCATGGCTGTTCGCACGACTGGTGAAATATATTTCCCACTATGTGGAGTTTGTGTGCGTTTTTTCTGCACTATGAATGTGAGCGACACCTTTTCAAGTGCTGCTCGTTAAACTGTGACATATAATACAAAAAGTCACTGTTCCACCCACCTTTTATTTCCTGTAAACCCACTGTCCTGTGAGCTCCTGAGGAGCAGAGCATCGGGGATTCCCTCACCCTTCCTGCCCTCCCTTTTCTCTCCGTCCCGTCATCCTTTTACTTCCTCCTCCTCTTTGCAGGGGGACATAAGCTTCTTATCGACAGGCTTCAGGGCTCGCAAATTGTTTAAAATACATTGCTTTCACACTTATGATCTTTAAAGGCAGCCATCGGTAGGAATAGAGATGCTTTGTTGGTTGTGTGAACAAGATGTAGAAGAAAAAATCCAGAATTCTTTCCCCCAAATTTTGAAAAAGAAAACTATAGCCTGACAGATCTTACGTGAGATCACTAAAATAAAGAGGATCCTTTAAAACTACACTTCTCAGATCAAATCAAAGGTGCCTCAATGACAGTTTCCCAATGCTTGTAAAGTTGAAAAGAAAGCAGCGTCTTCCTCCTGGAGTAAAAAATCCAGCCTTACAGGTGGCTCAGTCTCGCCCCGGGGATTTAAAAACTCTCCCTCGGAGAGTAACGGAGGCAGACAGAGGAGGTTTTTGTGCCGAAGGGAAACGAGAGAAGCCGCCGATTATCAGCACCAAAGGCAAAAGATCCCTTCATTCTTAAAACCCCCCGAGCGAGGCTCTGAAGCCTAACGTGCTCTTTTATCCCTCCTGATTCGAAACACAAAAGATCCCCATGAGCGTGACTCTGAGGGAGAGGTGGAGAAAATCTTTAATCTCTCTCTTAATTGCTCAAATCATTTAAGTAATGTTAAATATCTTTCAAGCGCTGTCAACGAATTCAAGACAAAGTTGTTCGACAAAAAGTTTTCCAGCCCTGAACGACTGCTTACCTTTAAAATGGGCTAAAACGGAAAGATCCTGCTTTGTAATTACTGTAAAGCACGTGTACAAAGCCTCACAAGGTTCTTCATAGTTCAGGTAACGAGAAGCTCAAAGTTAAAGTTACATTGTAAAGGGCTTTGTGTGCTCGACCACCAGGGGGCCCCCAGACCAGCACACTGCAAATGACAATTGCCAGGTAAAACCCATGTTTTTAAAAAAAAATAAGAAGTTTTTTTCTTTATCATGAATAATAAACCTGCAGGCTTTGCTTCCTGAGTGTTTTCTCCAGGTATTTATCAAACTGTGTAATCCTGCTTCCTGGAAGCTCGTGCCCTCCACCCCCCAGGTGAGGGAGAGATGCCCGGCACAGCGAGCGGACATCCGCAGACCATCATCCTGCGAGAGGGGGGAGGGCAGCGACCCGTGCCTCCTTAAACGCCCAGAGGTCAGCCAAAACAGAGGTGTTGGATTCAGACGTGGCTCCGTGAGCTCCGACCTGCAGCCTCCTGAAAGAAAGTCATTGTACTGTATGACTCTGGAAACCTCCCTCCCTCTCCGGCTCGCTGTTTTCACTTTCACTCCAGGCTAATTGTCTCGAGGAAAGAAATTCAAAAGAGCTGCCGATTATACAGCAGAGCAAAGTCTAAGTAGCACTGGAACTACTGTATGTTGAATGTGCCGCAAATACTATTTTTATTACATTTTTATTTTAAATTTAACACTACTAAATTGCATGTTTAGTTTTTTGTTTGCTGAGGTGCTTGATGCTTTAAAACAGAATTACAAGCAATGGAAAGAGTTTTGTTTGTATTGAAGAGTAAGAGCCGGCATCTAAACTGACTAAACTTACATTTGCAGGTAAGTTTTTATGTTGTCTATTTATCTTTCTAGCCCACAAACTGACATAACAGAGAGCAGCTGTGGAGAAAAGCATTACAAGTCCTAGCAAATGTGCAGAAGTAGGCCTTTAACAACAAAATACACTTAAACCTGCAATAACTGAGTTTCTTTGTCCTCTTATTTTCAGCAGAAACAAGTTGTGAGTGCAGCATTGAATCGTATCACCTTGATTAGGAGTCATGTTTGTGTCCACCTGATGAATGTTAGTCCAATATTCTCTCTTTTAGCTCCGTTTTTGGTCTCTACAAACCCCTGAGGAAAGTCTCTTTATCTGCTAAATGCTCCACTTTGTTCCCCAGCTGGAGTCTAACTGTCTGTCTGCTGTTGGCTGCTGAGCAGGTCGTGCACGGTGGCGTTTTACAGCTTTTTATCTGAACACGGCACAGATCGGAGCGATGACAGTGAACCAGGACGGATACAATTATAAGCTCCGTAAAGCTGGAAGGTAGAGATTCACATGATAACGCTGCAGGTTCATCAGTATTAGCAGCACCTTTCACATTGTCACATTGTTATTGCAGAAATATTGATTATAACAGCTTCCAAGAATAAAAGTACTCATTATGCAGAATGCCCCCCCCCTCAGAGTAGTAATATGTAAAGTAACTGCACTGTTTTTTGTTATTTGGGTGAATTAACCCTTTAAATAAAGCCCATGTTGATGAAGTTAGCACCTCTGCTCCACCCTCCTTCCACAGACAGTTCCGCTGTCTCCTTTGAGCCACGCTGGTCGTATTAACTGCTGTTCAGCCTGCGATCTGCTTCACATTGAGAGGATCAAAGCCTGCA
>CALSBV010011010.1:8832242-8844189 GCA_943590825.1 Bovichtus diacanthus | reverse complement strand
GCCAATCAGATCAAACTTTATGAGTGGGCAATCCCTTGATAGCTACATATTTTTCTGTTTTTCTCCTTTTTATTACATTTAAATGACTAAATATGTGGTTTAGGAATACTGGATTGAATATATATTGCCAATCAGATCAAACTTTATGAGTGGGCAATCCCTTGATAGCTACATATTTTTCTGTTTTTCTCCTTTTTATTACATTTAAATGACTAAATATGTGGTAGGAAATATATATATATATATATATATATGTGCATATGGAGATAAGTATTGACATAAAGATGAATATGTGGTTGATGTGTTTTGTTTATTTTATATTTCTAATTATTTATTGTCTTTGTTTAAAAGAAAATTTAAATATGTAAAATGTTTGGTGGATATTTGTTTATCTTGATAAAAAGAGAATTAAAAAAAGAAAACTAACCAACTCTCTTGAAAAATTTCTTCACACAACTTGTATTGAAATGAAATCTTTAATCACAAAACACCTAACACACAATGAGGGGGAAAACAAAAAAAAAGGCCATTTGTCTTTTAACACCATGTAACTACTATACAGCATGTATGACCCTCTATGTAGAAATTACATCCAAACAAAGTATTTTTTTTCTTTTAGCCAGAAGGTTGAAGTCATTCAGTACTAAAATATTCAACCAATCGTCTTGTATGAGGACAAATGGACATACAAATGTTATTCTAATATTGACATCACTTTCTAATTTGACATCACTCTTGAAAATCTGAAGTAAATATCGTGATCTCTGCTATTGACAGAAATTACAGAGCTCAGAAAGCATCTATCGGTGTCTCCTAGGGTTTACAAGCCCAGAACTCAGAAGGAAAGCATTTAAAAGTCTTTCACCTTTTAGTAAACCAAAATACAACGGTAAAAAAACAAAAAAAAAAAAACTTACTACTTTAACTCACAGCTTTTCGAGATCCACTGTATTTGAAATGAGGAAAGTTTCCCTTCCATCTCTCTACTTATTCACTGTCCAGACTCCATAGAACTAAAAATGTATAAAATATCAACCTCTACAAAACGCTTGACATTCTGGTACTTTTTGAAGCAGTAGAGGATGTAATTTAGCCTCTCTAATAGATCAACAAGCCTTTTAGCAGGATTAATGATGAGGTTCCGATACAGATTTAAATTCAGTTTTATAGCGTCTTGTAGGGAAATGAGACTCTTGTTATGCAACCTACAGACATATGGAAAGCCAATGCGTTTGATGCAATTCAAATGAATCTTAATTGACTTGATTTGTTTGTCTGTTTTACATTTAAAACCGGAGCGAACAATAAACAACTTAACAATAACGACTTTTGGGTCCCCTCAACATAAAGCTCCGTTCAGAACATTTAAAAGAACATCTGATTTCATAATCTGGTACGTAATGATTTACACAAAACAGCCAACATCATGTCAATGAAAAAAAAAAACTTCTGGGAGATATTTTGGTTTTAAAATAATAAAAAAATAATAAAAAAAAACAGTATATAGAAACAGAACCGCAAGACAGATTAATCATAAAAATGTTAACTAATTTCAATTTTTACAACTTGGATTAAGCATTTCGACGGAAAGTTCTTCGGTCTGGACAGCGACGACGTTACCAAAACTGGCTAGTGACTCATCTGGTCGTGCAACCGTTTCATTTTACTTAATTTCCAAAGTCTTCAAATAATCAAACTTACAGAAAGCAGAGAAGAAATATGTTTCAGTAAATACATTGACTGGAGATGCAAACCAACTATGTTCAGAAGAAGAGAAGATCTACAGACGTGAAGTGAGAAGCAGCTTTGCATTTTCATTGCTTACATGGGGCTCTGGTGCTGCTTTGTTAGTATTGGTTAATGTTAGTAATGGCTAAATGGTTACAACACCCTGCTATACCCAACTGATACACCAAACGTTAAACTAAGTTTCTGGATTCAGACTTTTTCCTGGCATTTCTTTGATGTATATACTACAGATGTCCCGAGCTCATCCTAAACATTAATATCTACTGTGTATATTTCAATAGACGTATATTGGCTAAATAATGGAAAAATATAATTTCTTTAGTACGTTGCTGTTCTGCACACAAGTCTGACAAAGTAAGACGTCTGCTCGTTAAACAACAATTTCAAGAGTCACTTTCTCCGGTTTAACTTTCCTTCAATTGGTAGAAATCATTTTAAGTTTATAAAACATAATCATTTTTGAACCAGGGCCTTCATTAATTGGAAGAAGAAGCTTATGAAAAATCTAATGTAGTAGTCTACAGATGCTATTTAAATGGAGTCGGATTATAATTATAAAATTGAGTCAACATTTAGGTAAATAGATGTACTGGAGATACCAAATATTTAAGGACTCTAGGGACAGAAAAACTTGATCGGGACATCCTTAATATGTACACTAAGGCTGGGCTTCACACTTCAATACTTTGATCCTGTGTCACAGAGGCAAAGCAGGCATAGAACGACTGGTCAGATGTGTAGTTTTATTTACTAACAATATTTACCAATTAAAATCATTATTTGTCCTATTTTTAGACTGAGTTTTGTTTGGGCTAACTTCTTGTAAAGACAACATTTAACAACATTTTTTTTTTTTTTTTTTTTACATGAATAAGGATATTTGTAGAAAAAAACATGTTTATATTCCTTAAGTGAGGTACTCAGCATCAACACACGATACCCAGCCCTAATGTACAGGGACACAGAATGGTTTCAGCTGCTGGACCCACGACCACACGCTGAAGGGTATAATAATCTTACCATCCTTTGACCTATTCACACATCAAAACCTTGTTTCATTTAGGACGACAAAACTATGTTTCTGTTGGGAACCCAAAATGATAAAATACCATTTTGGGGTGTTCCTGGATCCAGGGGACTGTTTCAGGGGGGAAAACCTACTGAGGGGAGACTCTGGCAGGAGCTGAAAGTCCACGGAGGTTGATGTTAATGTGTTAAAGGGGCTGGTTGTTGTGTGTCATTCCAAGTCCTGACTGAAACTTCTACCAGCCCAGCCTCAAGTGAACTGGTACTCCTCCGAGTACTCGGTGTCCTCGGGAGCATACTGGTTATCCCCAGCCGGGTATTGGTTATCCCCAGCCGGGTACTGATCATCTCCAGCTCCATACTGGTCATCTGCAGTTGCAAACTGCATATCATCAGGAGGGGGGTACTCATTTCCTGCAGTAGCGAACTGGTTGTCGCCATCGGCAAACTGGACATCACCTTCGAAGTTTGCCGTGTTTGCGTTACCCGGAGGGTTTGAGCCTTTCTTCACTCTATTAAAAAAAAGTCACATTAAGATTTTTAAAGACATTTCTGTTTTTCTAAAAAGGAAAGTTTGTTTTGCTTGTAGAGTCTGAAAAGTGAAGCCAATGAGGAAACTCCTTCAACCTGCATTCTTTCAAATATCCAGCAGGGGGCGACCTCACGGTGCAAAAATAAGGCAGATTGTATTCAAGTCAATGAGAAAATGACCCGACTTCTCACTTGATTTATTACCTCTAAACATTTTCCTAATGGTTTTAAAATCGCCAATTTCTTCTTAAATACAGCATGATGTTCATTTTGTAAATGATCGTCTCATATAGGGTTGAATAGACAAAGTGATATACCAGTATATTCATACACCAGTGTGTCCCTGAGGGGTTAACTACAGGGGACTGTCCCTGCAGTTAGTCCACTGTCAGTCACTCTGGATAAATGTGACTGCTAAATGACAAGTAATAATAATAATAATAATAATAATAATAATAATAACAATAAAGCAGGGTATGCTTTAGGGTATGGCTACCTTTTGATGGACAAGTCCCTAGCACGGGGTCGCTACGACTGCATTGTTCAGTATTCGGTTGAACTAAAAAACCCTAAGGACTAACAATCTGCCAAAATAACATTTTTGTACAATTAACACTTGAAATGATGAAGGCATGTGCAAATGACAAGGTGGTACAAAATGCAAACCATACTTTGGAGTTACATTTTTACCTCTTTACTTAAGATTTCATTCAACTTGTTTTACATTAACCGTTGTTACATTATTTTACATTTTATAAGAATGTTTTTAGCTCACCAAAATTAGCATCCAAATAATATCACAGTTAACATGAATTACAGATGCACCTTGCTAACCAAGCTAGCGTTAGCTAGTAGCCTATTGTTTGCTATGCTAATGGTAACCGGCCCCACTCTCAACTTCTGGCTCCAAAAAACAAAATGGCGGTGGCAAAAATGTAAAACTCTTTAGAGGCTTTAGACTGTAGGCCTCAAACCAACGGACGACGTCACGGTGGCTACGGCCACTTTCTTTATAAACTACTGATTGGTTAGGTCAAAACGAAACAAAAAAACCCTCCTTTAAACACGTCATGTCAGGCCGAGTAATAAAACAAAATGGCAACTCAATGCAATTATCAGGCAATATTTCACCTCCTTAAAACAAGTTAAAAGGGAGTCTGTACTTACTGGTTCTTATGTTTGGCACCACTGATATGAGACTGGTACTGGGCCACAGAGTTGAGCTCAATGCTGCAGACTGTGCATGGGTAGCCCTTTAAAGTGGAGGCTATAGACACAGAAGTTAGCTTTCTTTGAGTCTGTGAAGATGAAGCTGCACACGGAAGAAGAAAGGCTAAATACACCATGAATTATTCATCCCCAGGAGTGGTGCTGTATGCTGTACACACACACACACACGTACACACACACACGTACACACACACACGTACACACACACACGTACACACGTACACACACACGTACACACACACACACACACACACTTACCTGGCGCAGTAGAGGGGCCATAAGTCTCCATCAGCTTCATCTTGGTCATTTGTTTTCGGTGCTTCTTGCCAACGTAGTGCTGCTGGGCCATCAGTGGGTTGTTGAAAGTGGCCTGGCAGATGGAGCAGAAGCGGTCGCGGCTCTCGGTGCCGCCAGCCGCGCCACTCGAATCATCGGAAGCTTTAGTCTTCTTCGACTGGGTCAATGGTGATATTTTGCCGCCCACTGCTCAATTGGTTACAAAAAAAGAAAAAAAACATGTACATAGGAAATAAGATAAAAGCAATACACAAAATTAGAAAATGAAAAGGTAGCTGGAGGTTATGCATGAAATCGTACAAATAAAAATTACATACCTAGGGTCTGGCCGTCAACACTTTTCAGCCTCAGGTTCTTGGCGTGAACTTTGCCATTGTAGTGTGAATCAGCCTCCACGGGAGAGGAGAAGGTCATGTTACATACCTTACAAGCCTTTGAACGGTCCGTGTCGCCGTTGTTACAGTCCTGCTAAAAAAAGGCGCACACACAGCTACATAAATAATTTACGGCTGGAAGACTTCTGTTAAAAAAAACGTTGAATTGTCTCTAAGTCTGTTGTGTGACAAAATAATCTCAAGTCATATGGTCCAACAGGCTTCATCTGGGTGAAAAAAAGCTTCTTCAGAGCTTTCAATATATCAACTGTGAAAGGCAGTTAACAGATGAACTGGTTTATTTTCACAGTAATGTATGCTCAACTTAAAACAACATTTAATATACAGGCCACACAGCCTCAGTTAGTGTTCCTTTACACGCTATTCATTTTCATGAAGAATTTGACAGGAAAAACTTTGAGTCTGGAAAAAACGCCATCTACATTAACTTCAAACACTTACTGTCCATGCATGCACTGTAGCCCAGCAACATCCCTCTTTCTCTCTGCTGCACATAAAAATTCAACCTGAGAGGACTACGCGTGAAGTAAACGAGGCAGTAAATGCGTCTCGGCCCGCTCTTCATACAAATGAGCGGGTAGTGAAATCAAGTGCGGCCACAGTGAATTTCAGGATAGGCTATGTGGGTCGTTTTCAAATTAATGACATACTAGTTAACTTGATTTTATTTATTTATCTTAAACACGACAGCCCTGACTGGCACACAGAGTCGACTGCAGGCCGGTGAGACAGGAAGCCCAGTGTGTGCAGGCAAATGTGATGCAAAAAAAGTAGCAGGAACATTCAGGGCTGGACTTAAAATATCCAGGGAGATCCAACTGCTCAGTTTGCTCAAGATCAAAAATGCTTCCTAAAGTTTTCAATTCAAGGTTGGCCAATGAGCAGAGCATTAGTTCAGCCCGAGATAACAGGAAGTAACTGTTGGTTTGAGAGATTCAAGCCGTTAAAACTGAATATTTTTTTTTTACTTACGGTAGCAGATGGCGTCGGCTTGAACTTTTTCACCGCTGGTTCCTTCTCACCTTTGGAGGACAGATAACGGCGCACCTTGTTGCCATGTTTCTTGCTCTGAAAAGACACGGGCAAAAACGAACAATCAACACCCCACTGCATTAAACTTATTTTCTAAGTTTATTGCACGACTGGTCACAAAAAAAAAAAAAAAAAAAAAAAAGAAGAAAAGATAACTGGTGTTGTTTTTCAACGACGTTGGAAAGGGGACAATACAGTTTGTCTTCTGTCCTGAACAAGAAAGCACAGCTTCATTACGGCTGTAATTTGATCTTTGTTGCAACCATTTTATAGAACGAAAAAGGTGAGGTTTTAATTACAGAATCATTTAGGTACCGGCATCGAAAATCAGGTATCATCTTATCCCTAATATAAAAAAAAAAAAAAAAGCTTTGCAGCTCTAGTACTCAAACTGAGTACCAATAATTAAAATGTTCACATGTGAAAGCTTTTTGTCTACACTACAGTATGTTAAGATCGAAGCCCACACTGAAATGTCTGGAAAAAAAAAAAACAGTTTAATCTCTTCTTCGTTCCTCTTTTCAGCCTGTAAAAAACAAAAAGTCAGCAGCCTCGGCTGGTTAAACCTCCGTTCTGTCCTCGTGCCCTGTGATTTAACATCCAAAACCATGATTAAGTGCGCTTTCACAAGATCAACATTTAGTCTGTTTTAATAGAGAATTTAGATCTAGCTCCATATGGCTCGGTTAGTGTTTTGTCTGCGCTTGTTGATTTCCGTGTTTACAGTCAAATATCTGACCAATAAGACAAATCTTTTTTATTTATTTAAATATGGTCCGCTTTAATTTGTGCACTGTGAAATCAAAAGAGACTACACCATTTTTAGGATCAAAAAAGGTATAAATTTCACTCTGATTTGGACTAGGCAAACTGAATCTGGCTTGGGAAAGCACCCCAAGTTGTTTTCATTTACATATTTTTCTGCTTCTGTTGTCTTAAGAATAAAGCAGGGATCTGATCTCATAAATACTACATACCTTAATGTGGACATGCTCTCATAGTAATAAGAAAACAGTTAATGTGATGTAAAGTGTATTTAATTTAATTTAATGATAATACCTCCAAGCTATTAATTATGCAGCTTTCCACCATATCACCGTTAAAAATAAGTAAAGTCCCACGATATTGAAACAGATTGCAGCAGACTGTGGGCTCACTGACCTGATAATGAGTCAACTTCTGAGACTCAGAATTGAGGACAGCGCTGCAGACTTTGCACTGGGAGTCAGAAAACAGGTCACCGTATTCCTTTATCATCTTATTTACTGCGGAGAGGGAGAGAAAGGGAGAAAGAGGAGATTTCAAATCAGGTCACATCTTCTGGGGAAATTGAATTACAACAGAGCGTAAAAGAAAGAAAAAAAAACTGTGGCTCAAACAACAATTATGTTCAGGATACTTTTCATTCATCAAGACAGTTCAGTGGCGCCACCCTGCAATGGCAGCGGAATCGTCTGTACTAAGAATTTTTTTTTTTTTTTTTTTTTTTTTTTTTTAAAAAAACGGTTTTTCTTTTTAAACAGTTTTTCTTTCTAGTAGTAATCCTGCCTGGTAAATATAGGACTTGTGCACATGTTAACAATTGATGCAAGTAAACTGGCAAACGCCTCTGCACGAATCTTTGGGCCTAACGGAGCACGAGTCATTGTTCTTGGCTCAAACAATTTGAAACATTAATATACCTTGTATCAACAAAAATAACTGGAGATACATAAGATATGATTAAACCAAGTATAAAATGAGGAGTTAAAACCCTGCTGATATGAGATTGTAGGAGGATGGCATGCATTGACGTCGTTTACTTAATCAGTTGGTTCAGATGCGCGCGATTTTAATTCAGCCCTTCCTAATTTAGCTTCATCGGTCGGCTAAGGTTTCTGCCACAGCATCATTAGATTTCGTGGTTTCAGTTTCAAATGTGAAGATTTGCCGCTTTTCTTTTCTTAAATGAATGTGAAAATGAGCGCCACAAACCAACTGCAACAGTAAAATCCTGCTTGTACAATACCGCACGAGGTCTAATAAAACGATAAAACACATAATAGTCACACGGGAATTTTTTCTGCTTGTAGATAATTTACTTATCTACTTGTGCTTAAGAGGCATTTTCAATTTGGGACGGTGTGGTATTTGTACTTTTACTGAAATATAAGGGTCTGAATACCTCCTCCTCCACTGTACTTCGGTAGTGAAGTAGGACTAAAATGGAGAACGCAAACAGAGGATTTGCATTACAACCATTTAGCAACAGTGGTGCCGCCAAACAAAGCTGATCGCACTACAAAGAGGTGGAACAAGTATAAATAACCTATATTTCTATATTATTAGATTACATTCAGACGACTCATTCAAATATTAGCAACGATGCTATACAATCGAAAAGTACCATGTGCGTTGTCTTACCGCGCTGCGCACACACAGAAGAGCAGAATTATAGCTAACGTTAGTAAACTGAAACCTGCATATGGCCTAAAACACGAATGTCTGCAGCTAACCCAAATCTAAAGACGGCTCCCTCGGTCTCTACTGGTACGCGAGCAGATGAATCGATGTACAATTAATCTGAACAAACATCGGATGCAGACATGCTCTGCTCGACCTTGGCGCAAAAACGGCTACAGCTAGTTTAGCTTAGCATCGTCTAGCAAACACGCTGCGTTCACACTGCAATATGGAACAACGGCTGAAGCTAGCTAACGCTAGCTAACGTTAGCTAGCGCTAGCTAGCGTTAGTTGGCGTTAGCTAGCGTTAGCCGGCGTTAGCTAGCAGGAAGCTAACGGCAACGCGGGCATCTCGAGCTTGATTACCAGTGACTGAGACTACAAGCACGGCCGCCGTCCTGTTTTTGTTTTCGTTTTTATATTAACGTTAGATTAGTAAAGAAATGGATCTTACCCTCCTCCAGGCCCGAAGGTAAATAAGGAAAATCGTCCGTCTGCATCGCGACGGCCATAATTTCTACTTAAAGCCTGCGGTGTTCTCAGACGCATGCGCAGTTGACAGGCAGAAGTACAAAGGGGTAAAAATAAGGAGCTCTCACACTGCATGTGTTTTCATGGACCAGCACTTTTGTCTTATTCGTCCTAGACGTAGATATTTTGAACTAATTAATATATATAATTTTATAACACGTAAGAGTATTTTAATGTTGTACTTGGTCAATAAACTTATACTTTTGGATACTACTGGGTAGATTAGTAGTGTAATAATTAATCATATCATAAAAGCATGTCATCTAAGGGTTTTTTAATGTAAAAAGTGCGAAATAAAAAAGTAACTATTTCTCTCTCTATTATAGAAGTATAAAGTAGAGTAGAATGGAAATAGGCTACTGAAGTAAAGTACTTAAGTACACAGGTAAATGTATGCCACGTAGTTACATTCCTCCCCAGCTTTTTTGCCATTGACTGCACCGGTTGTGTCTTTGTGTCCTCCTTCACGTCGCCATTAACATGCGCTGTAGGCTTCAAATAAAATCACATTCAGAAAGAGGAAGATATATGGGAAGGTGCACACACATGGCCATGTCATTTAAAAAACACAACTAAATAAATAAATGTTGTGTATTCTTTTTTTAAATGTTGATGTAAAATGCTGTACTGTTGAAGGATACTTTCCATGAATAATAAACTGTTTAATAAGTTAGGGATTTTGGACCCTGTTCAAACAAAATGAGAGTTTAAGCTCGAGATATAACAATATATAAAATAATAATAGATTGTATTATAGAAATGATTTTCTTAGGACGAGTAAAAACACTCCCCAAATCTTAATTTACGATACTTTCATTTGTGAAAAATGTGATGCAAGAATTTTATTAAACATGAGTACTGAGGGCATACAATATTCATCATATGAGAATACATTTTCTTTCACATATAAGCTACTCATTATTATTCAAAAATACTATCTGTGACTTTGCGTCCAAAGATTGTAGGGAATTCTATTGCTAAGGTGCTGTTAGCGAAGTAATGCGGCCTTCACATGCTGATCTGTGCTGGCTTTACTGTTGTTTTCCTATGCAGGCCTTGAACAGTCACACGACTGTGCTCTCTCAGACTGAAAAGAAGAACAACTTAGTCGGGTTCTTCTCAACTGTGTCCGAAGCTATTGTGAAGCCCTTCCCTGCCTGCTGTGGAGGTAGCTCTGAGGCTGACGAACCGACCACCTCCTCCTTTACTTCTACTTCTCCCCCTCTCCTACATCTCTGTAAAGAATGCTGATTACAAATCCACAGTCTTCACAAAACTGCTATCCAAAGTTCAGCAACAGCTTCAACCTTTGTTTGTTTGTCTTTGTAAAAGATAGTCCACAGCAGGAGGGTGAGGATTGGATTCCAAGTCTTCTCTTCTGCGTGGAGTTGCATGTCCCATTGTTGCTGTAGGGTTTCCCTGGGGGCTCCAGTTTTCTCCCACATTCCCAAAACATGCAGATAGTTTTTCACTGTAAGTTTAAAATAAATCTTAATTCTAGTACTTGGATTCAATTTGTCTCACATCAAAATTTAAAGTGGGTACATTATAGTCACTACAATGTGTCTTTGGTTCTGTCAGAAATGGAGAATTGCTTCTTAAATTTCACTATAATAATAAAAATAATAGCCTAATGTTTATTTATATAGCACAACAAAAACTGATAGATATAGAATATTTAAATCAGGCAGTAAGAACAAAATGAGCACAAAAAAAAGACTGAATAAAATATAAATAAAAATATGATTATAAAACAATTTTCAGATAACAGTAACAATAATTAAAAAATCTTAAAACATATCACACATATAAACACATGCTCACATGTTAGTGAGTTAAAATGAAATGACAAGAAAGCCTTTTCATAAAACTCCAAAGCAAGTCTGAATTTGTCAGTGCATAAATTACTATATTCAGGCTCCTGGCAAGATTGTTTTTACTTCTGAATGTTACAACTCAACACTTTTTGAGAAGAGGTATATATATATATATATATATATATATAAAAGTAAGTAGTAGCAAGTCGGTCACCATTGTGTTTCTGGTGAATCAGCCACTAGGTGGAAACAAATATCCATTAATAGCACCAACACTTACACACAACACAGCAGTGATGCTGGAGAGGGCAGCTGCCTGGCATGACAGTAAGTACAGTAAGTAATAATTGTTTCAGAAAGTTATCATTGTTTGTAACAATAGTGCTTCTAATGGCAAAAGTCTAAATGCAAAAAACAATTCTGCAATGTTGAATTCATCCAGTCATGTTTCTTTTAGAACTACCTGCCTTTTTTCTTTTTTTTTTTTATTTCATTTTGAGTTGACTTCATTTAGTATCTGCGTCTTTGACCCTACAATGATTCTTTGATAAAACCCTGTCAGATGTTGACAAAAACAGCCCACATTTCAAATACAAGCCCAACGATATTTCCCCCAAACCAACTTCATCGAAAATAGCACCAACACCCAACCTGGCAACACTGGATGTACCTGAACGTGACGCAGGTTTGGCGCTGAAACTATTTAAACTGGAGTCACAGAAGTTGTCATGTATCAGGTAACGTTCACGGTCAAATGTCAGCAACACTTCGTCATGTCAACTTAACGGTGAAGATATTTCATGTTGTCTCTAAGTATGTTAAAACTCAGCCATTAGCTAGAAATGCAGCAACTTGGACTTGCCTCTGTTCACAGATGACGACTTTAATATGAAGGTC
>CALSBV010011010.1:8758441-8777242 GCA_943590825.1 Bovichtus diacanthus | reverse complement strand
ATTAACAGGTAAAAAGAAAGCGGTTTGATATGCAACAAGAGGAAGTAGCAAAAAAAACTAAGAATCAAAGAACGATCTAAAAATGGAGGGAGTGGCTCAGCTGGAGGAATCAGGTAATCAGTGATGACCTGGTTCTGTCTTGCAGTAGGCTGGGTCCGTCCGGAGAGAGAGAGGGACGGGACGGGACGAGCCGGGACGGGACGAGCCGGGACGGGACGAGCCGGGACTGGACGGGACGAGCAGGGACGGGACGTCTTAAATAAACGGTTTACCCTCCAAAAGAACTGATCATGAACTCATCTCCCTCTTTTCATTTCCCTCTGTCATCTCCCTGTGTGAGCGGGTGAACTCACAGTACACCAATATATGCAAAACTTATAGTAAAATGTTGAGCCTGATTATCCCAAAACTCCGACGAATAAAAGGAGTCACAAACCAGTAACATTAACTTTAATATTAACAGCTAATCTCATTGTGATCTGTGTTATCTTGCTCTGAAAAAGCTGACACGCTAACCACCATCCTCGCAAGCAGGGTTATTATTTTTAGCCCTGTGGCTGAGCTAGTGCTGAAGAGTGAGGCTCCAGTAGTGATACAGTGAAATGACTGAGCCAAAATAAACCCCAGCAGGGGGAAGGTGGTCTAACATGACTCAGCCTTTACTGCAGCAGGTTGACGAAAGCTGACTATCTTTCTTTATTTCATCATTTTACCCAAAATAATGATGAAGAATGTTGTTATTTATGACAAATTACTGTTTGTGGCGTCCTAAATCTGCTGGAAATCAAGCTGTTTCTGGCTGCTTTCCCACTGGGCAACGTTTATTTTCAAAACCCACTAACATCTGGCTTTCGTCTTTAGTGGGAAAGGGTACCAGTGGTATTCATTTAGGGGACAAATGACTCTGCAGTAGTCACGGTATATAGTCACGGACTCTGTCATCTCGGCCATGAATGACATCCGTCCAAGCGGCGCTCGCACATGGTTCCAAATGAGTCAGCACCGAGTTTGTAAGTGACACTGAATAAGTAACAGATATAAAAAAGAAGTAACTACCGGAACATTTCCACAGTTTACTAACTAGCTGTTTTCCAGAGACGTCAAACGTGACACCGGAAATTTTGGTGGTAAAAGTGTAAAAGTCTCCGTGTTGTTTTTTGGGGGGCTGAGCCCAACTGAGCCCCATGGGTGAAGATAGATAAGGGTCCTCTAACCACACTTTGTCTGACCCCTCGCATGCAACCAAATTGGCTTGAGAGACCCTGCAACAAGCTCTTTCCCCCTGAAAATACAGCTGTCAGTGTCACAGGGACCCATTATAACCCGTTCTATCGGAGGAGATGCCTCCCGCTGGGGGCATGACCATCTGGGAGGGGACCCGGCTTGTTCTGGGTCTGCCCTGGAGAGATGTTACCTCATCTAGCCGGTAATAACCTTGGGACACCCCAGGAGGAGCAGGAGGAAGTAGCTAAGGAGAGCAGAGCAACTTTTCTTCGGTTACTGCCACCGTGACCCGGATAAGCCTGAGAAAATGTATGATTCTGAACCAGGATTTGATTCAATCTAAACAATTCCCCGACCCTGGGTCCAGTGGTATACATAGTACCACCTGTGCTCAGGGGTCCCTGTTGCTACACAACGTGACCAAATAGACCAGAACAAGACCTATGCAACACAAATGCACACGACAGCCCATTCAGCTGCATATGAGAGCAGAGAATTTCTAAACTCAATATGTTCCTGCTGCGTTATTTCTATACATACAGCAGCTGGTTAACACACAGCCAGAGGCACATTGAGCTCTACTTTGTGCCGTCTGACACACCACATGGAAAACATCACAGCAGCAGTTCTATTTGAATTCTCTGAATAACTTTAACGTAATCTTAACTTAATCAAGAGTAATCTTATTTATATATAAACGCTTAGAATAAACAAACAATCGTGATACTGATCCCTGTTGTAAGGCTGGAAAATCAACTTGACAGTGCTCTTCTGTACCATACCAAATTAATGTTTTCAAACAAAAACTCAAAAAATGTAAAAGCTTCATATGTAAGAGGACGTAACCAAAAGTGTGTCTATTTTTTTAGGAATTTAAAATAGAAACACTTGTGCATATCCAAAGACTTCAGTGAGTTTCTCTGTTGGAGTCATTGAAATAAAACCCTCTGTAGTCCGGTTCAGTCTGAATAAACCATCTGCACTTTCAGCGGAGATAAAACAAAGCGACTGAAAAGACGGAAGACATTCCACTGATTGAGAAAATAAAGACGGTTTGAGAGGAAACAGCTCCTTCCACTTGGCTTCACTTGTAGGAAGGAGCTGTCTGCATCCTCGTACTCTGTCGCCTACAGTTTTATTAATAGGAATATGTCACAAGGGCTGTTTCTAGATATTTTCGTGCCCCTTGCTAAATAACTTGTTGGCAAACAGTTGATAATTTCCACATCGAGAAGTCACGGAGCAACGTGATCATTCATCAGGAGTTATGTTGGTGTCCACCTGATGAGTGTTGGTCTCGTGTTCGGATACGACGTGAGAGTGAACCAGGACAGTACAGTTGAGGGCCCGACAGATAAACAATGAGCTGAAACTATTACGCTCTGTAAAGTCAGCTGATGACTCTCTGTACGTTCATCACTACCACACACACAACACATTGTTATTTCATACACTATTAGCATTATGAAAATATCGGTTATCGCTGCTTTAAGTTTGGCAGTTTTGAATCAATATTAGCACATTAGAGATGTGTCTCACCTGCAAAATGTGGTTCACACAGCTGTGAAACTCCAACATGGCTGCTGGAGGATGTGATGCCTGAATGAATGAATGAATGAATGAATAGATGAATGTAATGGCTGCATCACTGCAGCTCTGCAGAGCTTCACAGCCTCAGACAGATGGTGTTGTCACCCGATATCTGCTTAAAGATGCTAAATCCCCTGCTTTCACACACTCACACGGCCCCAGCCAGCCAGAGGTGTGCGTGTGTGTGTGTGTGTGTGTGTGTGCATGTGTGTGTGCGTGTGTGTGTTTTAATCTGGCAGAGTGAGAGGGAGTTAGATGGTTATATATGTGTCGGCTGCAGCAAAGCTCTGAATCAAACCACGGAGGGTTTTGATTGGTTGGTTGCTGTCGAGTGCAGTGTGACTTTTATGCTTCGGCCAATCAGGGAACAAAATCCAGCTGCACAACTGAATATCTTGTTCTCTTTTTAATGGAAAATCATAAATTCGGACAAAAGAAAACAATCAATTCAGTACGGACTTCTACAAAGTGCAGCCGAGGCCGATTGGTGTTTTTGCAACTATAACAAAAGTCTTGGACAAATTAAAATTTGACCTGCTGGTGGCCCTAGATTAAATGTAGCGTTGCACGATACAAGGATAATATGCAATAACATTGTTGAATAAACATATATTAAAGTTCTGCCTTTCTTCAGTCCTGCTAAAATACAACAAATTGCTTGTTGAACTAAAGAAATACAATTATTTTCGACATTGTTTAATTGAACATTGAACAGAACGGCATAGAAAAGGCATTTAAGGGCAGTTTTCTACTAATGCTGTTTCAACTGAAAAAAATCCCTGAGTGTAATATCGTAGTCTTTCACGATGCGTTTACAGCACAAGTTAATTAAAAACAATTAAATATTGTGCAGAGAGGCCAAGACATCCTGGCGTTTAGTCCTTAATACGAGTCAAGCTCCACAGCTCTTCCTGTTTTCTCTTAACACCCTAAATGTCTTCACAGCTGACTGTGTTTTGAAGCATTTCTTTTGACAGATAAGTGCAGTTAAATCTGCATAATTCATACTGGTGTAGGTGCATCAGTGCAGTGAATGAATCACGACACATACAGTAACTGTTACTACTGGTGAAGCTCTGAGTCATCTGCACATCTTCATAAGAGCCACGTGAGTTTTGAAAAACAGACACACTGGTACTGTACATTTACTCAAGTACTGTACACATTTGAGGTACTTGTACTTTACCTGAGCACACGTGGTTCTCACAGGACAGAGACAAACATGTGATGATCTTATAGAATATGATGCATTGCTGCAGATTAAACTACTGCACAGTATTTAATGTTAAAATGAGCACAACCTTAAACATATACAGCAGTAAAATGCAACATACACATTAATGTAGCAGTAATATTAATCCAAAAAACATCATATATAATAGTAAACACTGACGGGGAACATTTTACTGCACAATGAATACTTTTACTTTTCATACTTTTAAGTACATTTGCATTTTACATATGTTTACTTTAGTAAGGTCTTGAATACTTTTACTTGTGGTGGAGTATTTTCCCTGTGTGATATCAGTACTTTTACTGCAGTAAAGCATCTGAATACTTCTCCCATCAGTAGAGTTCAGTGTGGTGAACAGAGGAGATGTTACCTTGTAGCCCATGGTGTGTGTGCTGCCGCTCGCTGTGTTGCTGTTGTTGTTGCTTAGAAACGGGCTGCTGCCTTCAGGTTCCCCCTCATTGCCTCTGTGGATGGAGATATACACACCGTCAGCTCTCTGCATGGATGATCATTTCAAATGTTTCACTTCTACTGGCACGTTTAAGAGTAACAGCTACATTTCTTAAGACTTAAATTAAGCTTTAGCTTTTAATTATTGCACAAAATATAATTAATCAAGATGAATATGTATAAAAAAAAAAATAAAAAAAATCGTATTACTTGCATTTGATGTTACCCACGTTTGCTCATGTCTTTGCATTTCATCAGCAGTGGAATGTAACTAAGTATATTCAAAAGTACTGTATTTAAGTGCACATTTGAGGTACTTACTTTACAACTTTACTACATTTATTTGACCGCTTTGGTTACTTAACAGATAAATATTTGCTATTTTTCCTTTTTATTTTAATAACTTTATTGTATAAGTAATAATGTTGAGGTTTAGTATGTTGGTTGGACAAAACACACAATGATAATCTAATCTAATGAATTAGATTAGATTATCTAATACTTACATACTTTTACTTAAATAACATTTCAATACTTTTAGAGCGTGGTATTAGTACTCTAAGTTAAGTAAAGGGTCTAAATCATGGGTCTTCAACAGGGACCGAGGGGGCCCTCAGAGTTACTGCAGGGGGCCCCCAAATTATAGTTTGATAGTCATTTAAAAATACTATTTTTCAAAAATGCAAATATGTCTGACAACACACATAACAGTAACATGAATCAAACATAATATTAGCGAAGATAAATAGGTCTATTTGTTAAAAAAAAAAATAAAATTTCAAATTACATTACAGGTCATTTAGCAGACGCTCTTACAGTAACTAACTACAGGAACAGTCTCCAGAGCAACTGGGGTTAAGGTCCTTGCTCACTGGCAGCCTGGTAATAAACTCACAACCTTCTGCTGTTCCATTTGAAAGCTTGACTACCAGCACAAACATTTCATTTACAGAGTGTTAATGATTGAACTAACTCTACTCTTACACCAGCAGCAGGATTTATTTCCTGCTCCAGTTTTGTTTTCTTTTGCCAATTTTCTTTTAAATTCCTCCTTACTTCTAAATTATTAATATATTAGATTGTTATATTATTAAATTGTTAATTGCTAATGGAGATTTAAAGGATTTCACAACAATTAAATGAGCTTTGAAGTTAAGTTTTTAAGTTTTCATTTATCCTACAAATATTTTATTGAATAAAAACATATAAATTAAATAAGAAAAAAAGGAATACATAAGGTTAAATAAATTAGGGAACATTACTAGAAAATATATTTTTTTTTTTATTAACGTATACCATACTATAGAATGGGATTGCACAGTCTCCACAGTTCACACAATTACTAAATGGCAGCGTTTCATAGAAGATATTAAAGGCAGGCCGTCATCAGAGACCATGCAAGTCACCACAGGATCATTACAACAACACACTGAGATCGATCGATTGATAGATTCATTGATAAACTAATACATATGTGCATCTATCTCTATGTTATCTATCTGTATGTAGCTTATCGAAGGTGTTACGATGATATTCGGTGACCTATGTTAAGTGATGCTCCTCCGTTACCAGACCGCCAACCGCGTTGTTCCTCTGATTTATCGTCGTTACGGTACCGAGCAGGTTGCTGTTCCCGCCGCCATGTTCCCAGTGAGTCCCGTGCGTCGCGGCCTCTCCGCTGTCCGTCCGTGCGTTCGGTCCGAGGCCGCTGTCGGTGTCCGGTGGCATTTGGATAAGCACGAACCGGAGCGCTGCGAGTCCTCTCCTCTGCGACCGCACAGGATGCAGCACCGAGCACCGAGCGTCGAGCTGCGACGGCAAGAGCAAAGCGTTTCCGTTGGAGACTTTCAAAATAAGAGCCGCCGTCGGTTGATGTTTGTAGTTCATTGTTTTTTTTATTCATTTTTGTAAAGCATCAAAAGTGCTATGGTATAAGGAAAGATAATTAACTAAGATAATTAATTAAATAGTACAAAGTGTATTTGCTTACATTGTACCACTTCATCAGTTAAAGCATGAAACGTTGTAATATATAAGTTTGTTGCAAATAATGCAATTTAATTCAAAACATTTTGTTTCAGTGTCATGTAAAGTAACACATTTTTTTAAATGTATGTAAGACATTAAAAGATAGAGACATAATACTTTAGATATTTTATTTTGAAGCTAAAACGATAATCCCCTGATATCCGGTTATTTTCTGCTTAATTCTAAATAACTTGACCGATTTCTCTGCAGCAGCCAAGACACGCAACCTCTCTGCAGAGGAGGGAAGATGAAGATGCACAACAAAAACAGAGATCTCTACTTTAACACACCAATCTGTCTTCTGTCCTATATTAATGATTGATTATTAATCACATCTCTATTACCACAACTGTCATCACATTACAGGAGTATTACTGTAGTAATCTTGATAATTTAGCAATGATGATGCAATATATTTCTTGATATAAACCAAGTAATTTTTTTTGTTTTATCTCACTTTCATTTCTGTTTGATTAGGCTAATAATGTTGTGGTGTACTTGAATTTATATAATGTCATATACAATAAATATATAAGATAAAACTTTATTGATCACCCAAGGGCAAATGTACATGTTTCAGAAAAGATGTAGGACACAGATAAAGATTCATTTATAGTAATATATACACAACAGAATAAGATATTCAAAAGCTATATGCATCACAATACGTTGTGTATTGTGCAAATATCTGTCAGTACTTACTTGAGTAAAAGTACTTAGTTACTTTCCACCACTGAATTTCTGTTTTGTTTTTTTACTGCAGAACATTATTTAAAAAAAAATACTTTAACTTCATATATAAAAAGGTAGACTAATAAACAAATACAGAACAAATATAATAATAATAAATTAATAAAATTATTATTATAGAAATACAGAAATAAAGTAATGTAAATCTAAATGTGCAATATCTCTTTTTTTTGTTATAATATGAAATATCTCTTTCAATATCATGTGCATTATTACTTTTTCAATATTATTTCCAAAATGACTTTCAATATCAATTGCAATATTACTTTTTATGACTACACTACATTACATTTCATTTAGCTGAGCGACTTACAATAAGTGCAAACAACCATGAGGATACAACTCAAAACAGCAACAATCTTGTAAGGACATTATCTTAAAATGGGTCAAATAATTGTAAGTGCAGTACAGTAGTTTCAAATAAGCTAAACAATATTATCACAGTTTAACAGAAGATCCTTCTAGATTGAGATGCGCTAAAACTGGTATCTTTACATCAAAAAAACACACCGTCGACAATTAAATGCAGTTGTGTAAGCCAAAAGACAACCCAAAAGACTAGTTCCCTGACCGGGAATCGAACCCGGGCCGCGGCGGTGAGAGCGCCGAATCCTAACCACTAGACCACCAGGGAAGGATACTCGCGTCTTAAACCTCATTGCTTTTATTGCTCTATAGCTAGTTGATTATCGGTCGTCGGTTAAGTCGGTCAAGTATCATCTCGAGCTCCCCTTCCTGTTGTTCGTGGCGGCGGTTAACTCGGTCGCTGGAGCCTGACGTCACTTCGGTAGCTAGCTAACGTTAAAAACACCGTTATCTATAACCTCCATCACGGCAGGTTATACATAAGTGAGTATTGTCTTTATAGCGGGAAGGTCAGTGTTCACTATGTAAATGAAATGAACGGTTAATGTTTTCCCATACTGACTTAATTTTGACTTTATTTTCTTGTCTTGTCTTTATATTCCCATGGATGTTGTATTGTCATGCAGGACCTCGTGGCGCAACGGTAGCGCGTCTGACTCCAGATCAGAAGGTTGCGTGTTCAAATCACGTCGGGGTCAATTGTTTTTATTTTATTTTTATTTATTTCTCTTTATGCTGATCACAAGATCTCCAGAAAGCCTTAACGCTAACTGCTTAGTGAAATACAGTAGTGGACTAATTTCTAAATTTACCACAGGTTCTTGACTAAACCCTCCGTAACCTACTTCCTGCTTGCCCCACGAAACCTCAATTTTGCTTCTTGCATATCTTCAACAGAAAATACTCCACTACAAATAAAAGTCCTGCATTCAAAACCTTGCTTTAGTAAAAGTATTTAAGTATTATTATTAAAATGCACCTAAAGTATGAAGAGTAAATGTATTAATTGTGCAGTAAACTTTTTCTTTCAGAGTTCTGATCATATGTTTGTAGCGTCGCTGTCCTGTGAGGAACACGTGTCTCTAAAAAGTCAACTTTTCATGAACTCAGAAAAACAGCCTGTTTTCAGCTTTGTGACGAGGCATTTTCCAGCTGATCAAGGAGGCTTTTTAAAGATTTTATTTAGCTTAAGAAGTAGGAGAATGTTGAAAATGCTGAACTCTGTTGAGGATATGAAGCGTTGTGGTCACACCAACAACAGCAGCCTGATGAAGTAAGTAAGAGGAATATAAGTGAACTATTTAATTTCAAAAGGCTAAAGAGTAAAAGTCTCAATAAATACTTCATAAGCAGAGATCTTTAAATCAAACCCAAAGTCAGGTTTTTTGTGTGTATTTTCTTTAGAGGAGGGAATGCTGATGCCTTATGTTGAAAAAGAAATGACAATAATTTGAAGAAAGACTGCAGAAATAAAAGTTTTGTTTTATTATACATTTGTTAAGCAAATAAATAAAATAAAAAAAGCTCTACAGATGCTTGGAAATAGATCCAAAAGCTTCAACACATAAACACAAACAGAAATATAATTACTTTCTCAGTATGAACACTTTCACAGCACCTTGACAAAATAAATTAGCTTTTACAAAGTAAATGTAGCTTTTTTTCTAGCTTCTTTTTCTTGCAGTGCGAATGTGAACACTGGCAGCTAACAGCGAGGTAGAGTAGAACAAGCGGCCGCTTTGGTTTCACTGGTGTGATGTTGGACTGTGTGCAGAAGCCCAGAGCGGCTGAGCTGGCAGAAAAGATTGTAGGCCAGTTAACTTCACAAATGCTGCTCATAGTTAGGTGTTTGAGACAAAGACTAAATGTTTTCTAGAGATATTATATATTGTTTTTTTTTTTTTTAAGATCTTAAATGAATAGTTTGACATATTATCAGACAGTTTTGGTGTCGTAAAACAAATATAAGCAGCAGAATTAGATAATAATGTTGGGATTGCAAGTTAATTGGCCTCAGATCATGATTAGAAACCAGGGATGTTTTGTTTTTCAAACTCAGCTGTGATATCAATCATCATCTGAGCTGGGAGGAAAGTTTGGGGTCCGTTAAACCAGAATGAATCAGTAATGTTTTGTAAAAAAAATTTGACAGCTGTCTGCCGCAGTAAGGATTTTTAAAAAATCGGGATATTTGGTGATATAACAAATCCCATGAAAAAGGCCAACACCACAAGTATTAAGTGTTTATGATGATATATCTTCTTCTTCTGTGCCACAAACTGTTAAAAACACACCAATGAGCCACAGTGTTGCTCTGGGTGACATGTTCCTCCATTACCATGAACACACACACACACACACACACACTGTGGTTTATTTTACTACATACTACAGCTCCAAATGTCCATCAATGAAAATAGTCCCCAACAAATGCACTATTTCCACCTGTTTGTTTGATAGACACTACAGTGACCAGCTGTTCTAGGAAAAGATTGCGTTTTTTTTTTTTTATTAGACTATACTGTATATTTGCGAGGTGTTTTTTAAAGATTGATGTCTTCAGTAGAAACCATCGACCTGGAGCTGAGAGCTACAGGAAGTCAGAAAGTATTGTAATGAGACCTGCCTGCTTCCCTCCAGCTGACCTCCCATTGGTTTACACTTAACATATCAAGGAACAACTTCTTAAAGGGTTATTTCATCGCAACTTTCACAACATTCGGTGAATCCCAGTGCTAGCTGGTGGAGCTGGTGGGTGACCTGTGGATGCTGACTTTCTTGCGGGTGTTGTCGCTGCAGCGCTCCAGGATGAGCTCCGGACTGGGCCGGGGCGGGATGACCGGAGTCTCCTTCTTCAGCTCGCTCTCAGAACCGGAGCTAGACACCATGGGGACGTTTTCTGTTGGTACAACAACAATGTTCGGGGTGTTCAGAGTGGTTTTGTAGGTGGATTGTTTTGGTGGAATGTAACTAAGTACAAATCCGAGGTACTCACAAATAGCGTACCTTTTACTGCACTACATTTGTCTTATAGTTTTAGTTATTTTACATTACAGTTTTTTTGTTTTTTTTTATCCCCTTCCTGTCCAGTGAACACCACGTGTCTCCAGATGTGTTGATGTTGAATGTTTGTGATAAACTGAAGGATGAAGTTTTCCCTTCTGAGAACATTCTCCTACTTCTTAAGATAAATAAAATCCTTGATCAGCTGGAAAAAGCATCGTCACAAAGCTGAAAACAGGCTGTTTTTCTGAGAAACTCATGAAAAGTTGACTTTTTAGAGACACGTGTTCCTCACAGGACAGCGACGCTACAAACATATGATCAGAACTCTGAAAGAAAAAGTTTACTGCACAATTAATACATTTACTCTTCATACTTTAGGTGCATTTCAATAATAATACTTAAATACTTTTACTAAAGTAATGTTCTGAATGCAGGACTTTTACTTTTATTTTCAGAAAAGCATCTGAATGCTTGTTCCACCACTGCCAGTGAAAGTATTTGTTGTCTCCATTCAAGTTGTGTTTGATCAAACTACACACAACATTAACCTTACCCTGGTTCTTCCTCTCTCTCAGCGGTGACTTAGCGCCGATCTTGGAGTTATTTTTCGGCTCTGCGAGGCCGCCACCTTTGTGCTGGAGGTACCGGCGGCTGTTCCTGCGGTAGGTGTCCTGGCTGAGCTGCTTGCGAACCTTGTTGTGGATGCTCTTGGCATTTCGGATGGTGGACCTGAGACGGTGAAAGCACACACAGAGTTTTACTGGTGAGTAGAATATAATAGTACAATAGTTTTTTTCCCTCCCAGCTTCATCTCTTGAGTTTCAAAATATAAACAGTGAGATGAGAAAAACATGCTTTGAGAGGTAATCTTAAGGAGGATGTTAGAAATGTCTGTAAAAAAAAAAAAGTACTCTACTTATGTACAAATTTGAGGTACATTTACTTGAGGATTTTTCCCATTTAAATTTCTACTTCTATTCCACTACTTACTTCACTACATTTATTTCAAAGCTTTAGTTATTTTATATCCTCTGTTCTTTACCATCCGTGTAATCTGTGACGTACCTGCGAGGTGGTGGTTTCTTTCCCTGCAGGTTCATCCTCTCGGCTTCATATCTCTCTTTCTTGCCGGCCTTGTGCAGGAACATGGAGGGGAAATGACCCGTCTCATCTCCTTTCCTGTAAAAATATCCAGATAACTTTATAAGTACAACAGTGGGATGCTATTTAGAAGATATTAATATAAAAATAACGATAAGATGAATGCTAGAAATGTGGCTGTACAAATAAACCCCTCATTGTTTCTTTCACCTTGTTGTTTAACATAAGATAAGATAATTATCAATCCCAAGGGAAATAGTTTTGCTGCAGGTGGAAAGAGTATAACTATAAAAGTATTATCATTATTAATAAATTGCTCATATATCAAGTTGCTTCTTGGTGAGATTTGATTTTGTTATTATAAAAATATGGATTATAGCCACTTTAATGTGTCTGTTTGTATGTTTCTGCAGGTCTTACCTGACGACCCACCAGCCGTCCAGCAGTTTGTGAATGACGGCCACGGTTTCCCCGAGCTCCAGAGAGATCTCGTCACTCTCCTCCGCCTTGTAAGCCTGGGCGGTGACGTACAGCTCTCCTGCAGGGACACACAGCACGGTTAGAAAGACACACACACTGAAAATGCATTATTAAATGAAGGGAACAATGTAAACAGCTTGCCTTCGTAGTTTGGCTCTGCGTCCTCGGCCTCTTCCGGTCCGTCCAGGGGCTCCAAGTAGGACGCAGGGACCCAGCCTCGTTTAGCCTCAAACTGGCAGAACCACCAACCTGAACACAGCAGCACGACCACAGCAGCTCAGAACCTAGCTTCAGTTTTTAAATATAAAAGAATATATCTTCCCAGATATGACACAGGGTAACAATCAGGAGGGATGTGGTGTTCAGTGTGTTGCTCAAAGACACATGTTGACGGGAGGAGCCGGGGTTCAAACCACCGACTCTGTGATCAGAGGAAACCTGTTACTTCTGCTGAGCCACACAAAAACACCTGGAAACGAAAAAGTTTGGCTGCAGAGCACAAGTTTCTAATGATGTTTTAGAGATTAACTCTTCTCACCGTTCTGATTTTTCTCCACAATTTCCACCAGGTCTCCGGTGTGCAGATTAATCTCATGTTTGGACGTCTTGACGAAGTCTGCGATGACACTGTAGGTGTCCAATATGATGGGGCTGGAAATCTCTGAGAGGTAAAACACTGAAGTTATTAGCTTGCTGCATAAATGTACTTGTTTTACAAAAGACGGCAGCAAAAAGAAAAGTTTGAAGCATGTAGTGGATTTGGTATAAGAGTTAAAAAAGACTCTTACCTGATGCGTTGCCTCTGGCCAACTCTCTGGAGACCACAAACGTCTCGTTTCTTTTCAGTCTAAAGAGGAAATCATCATTTTTCATTTCTGTTTGTCTTGTTAACTCTGAAGTGATGCATCTCCCATGTCTAACACATCAGCTGTAATGTGTGTGATATACTGACGTGTTTAGGGCGGGTGGGTTCTCGTCCTCGGGTCGAACTTTGAGGAAGTTGGTGAGCTGATGGCAGCGGGAGATGTGAGGCGGCAGGTTGATGAGCGACTGGAAGTACTCCGCCAAGGTGCTCTGCCTGGTTTCTGGTGACTTCTCGCTGTACAGCCACCGCGGCGCTGAGGACACAAACACATTCACATCAGTCACAGGTAAAAATAATAATAAAAGTGGTATTGAGACGTCTTCATCGGCAGTTTAATCTATAGCACAATTTATGGCAATTAAAAGCAACAGCCTGGTCTGTCACAAAACCACAAATTAAGGGATTAAATACTGAACTCTGGAAATGAAAAAGGGAACAGTACATCCAGAGTTCAACAGAGTCTGTATTTGTGATGATAAAACCGTTCTTTAGTTCCCATAAAACAGGAAGAAACATGGTTAAAAGGGTTAAGTGGCTGAAATACGAAGCCTGAGGACACATATATACAGTATCTTTTATAAATTGATTGTTTTATTTGAATCTGTAAAGTAACCCCATCTGTCAGTCTACAGTATTCCCCTCTGAAGTGTAGAGTAGTAGAAGTATGAAGGAGGATATAGTTCAAATACTAAAGTGAAGTAAATTCACTTCAAAATTGTACTTTCCACCAGTGCTTTCACAAGGTGGACATTTCCTGAATTGCCAAGGTCGGCTGCTGTTGCATCAGGATTGCATTGAGGTTTTGTCTTTGCTTCACTTTCTCTACATTGCAACAATGACTTCTGTTTTTAATTATAACTGACCCTGAACAGGAACAGTAAACAGGCCTGCAAAAAGTCCGTGTTTCTTTAATGAAACATGGATGTAAGAATAAAAAAAGTCCATAAAATAGCCTCAATAGTTTATTTCACTTCTTCTAATCTGCGTATTCTGTTTATTGTCGTAGAAGCAATGTGTTTACTTGTTTTCTTCATGAGAGTAAGAGAGAGGATGGATATCTTTTAAACACATTTATGTCTAACTATTAACACACTAATGTGCTAAAGTTACATGCTGAATGCATCATAATGCTGGATGTTTGCATGGAAAGAGTTAGTGTGACTCTGATAAAAGGCAGCAGTTGTTAACATGCATGTCCATGTGAACGTGCATAGTAAGACGGGGTACAGCATATGACGTTTGTTTTATTGAGATTTAATTGTTCTTGCTTTGACATTTAGAATATCATGTATGTGTGAATATTCACTTTAAGTTAATTGACAACATTTATTTTTATAATGTTTTTTTAAAGGGGGTAGTTCTTGATGAGTGTTTGCTTTTCCTTCCGCTCCTTTTTGCACATGAACTACTTTTAATTGTTTTGTTGCATGTTTGAAATGAACTCTAAACTCTTGCCGTGTTGACACCACTGAGATGAATCTGACATGCTGCGTCTGTCTGACTTTTCCTCCGGTGCCACAATAAGGACACGCTTTAGTTTTTTAGATCCACTAAACTTGTAAGAATCGATAAATGCCATTTTTCAAAACACCATTTTTGTCTTTTCCTATTTTCTTTGGAAGGCTTATACAAGTAGGTGTATCCTGTTTTGTCTGGTTCAACCGCCGCTCACAGCTGCCAAAAAAACCCAATTTTGACATCAGTGACTTCATCCTGTATTGCACCTTTCTCAGTTGCTTGCACAAATATAAAAAAAGAGAAGTAGATTCAGCTGCATTTGTTTAATAACCACAGGTGCTTCCTGAAAGATCATTACAGCATGCAGAGGGGTTTAAGTAAAAGTAAGTTTAAATGCCTCATGTAGCTACTTCACACTTATTTGGGTTATCTTTTAATAATTGTAATTAATGGTGTCAGATTTAGTTCAAACCTCTCCACTCTGCAGCTTGTTAAAAACAACGTACTAAGCAGAAGGACATCCTACCGAACCAAAATGCAGAAATGAGAGTGAGAAACATCCTTTTCACTCTCCTACACACAAACAGCTTGGATACAGAGAACATTATTATTGTTATTATTTTACCTGGTAACGACGGGATGATTCTGTCCTTCTTTTCTATTTCACCAGACTCAATGGGAAACATCTCCTTCAGCGATTTCTGCGAACAAAACATAAAACATTTCTGATTCAAGGAGCTGAATTTTATTTTGTTCCTTACTTCTTTTGTAGAAGTGCACAAGTCTGCAGAGCTTTTATTCTGTGGTGCAGAAGGAGCTCACATGCAAGGTGTGGATCTCAGGATACGTCCTGTAGATCAGCTTCTCAGAGAGGTCGCTCCATTTCACCATCAGCATGTACACCTGCACATATCATATTACACTTAAGCACAACAACAGCTACTATTTTCAAAGACCAGACTCTTGATTCAGTTCAGACTTCAGATTCAGTTCTACTGGTTATTTCGAAAAGAACATCTCTAAATTTGTAGATTTTAAGAGGATTTGAAGCCCCTTTAGCAGAATTTGCAGAGTAAATGTTTTGAGCCTTACGTAGCGCTGATTCGGGAATGAACGTTTCTCGAAGCCCAGCAGCTCCACATGCCTGACGTAGATCTCATCCATGCTGAGATACACCGAACTGACAACTGAGATGAAAAACAACAGACGAGGCTTAAATACTGTCTGTGTGTGTGTGTGTGTGTGTGTGTGTGTGTGTGTGTGTACGTGCAGCATGTCATCAACCCATAGCAAGAGTTAGTTCCTCTTTACACGTCTATGAAAGTCATTAGCTTCATCACACAGAAAAAGAAACAAGGAAACACTTTTTCAGCCTTTGATTGTATTTACTTTGAATAATAATATTAAAATGGAATAATAAAAACAATAGTGATAAAAACTAAGTAGATTTACCCAATCACTGTACTTAAGTAATATTTTGAGTTACTTTCATTGAGTGTATCCATTTTTTGCTCATTTTTACTACTCCACCTTATCTCAGAAGGAAATATTTATTTGATAAATGTGGTTACTTTGTAGATTTCTATTATTGATAAAAAAATATATATAAATCAAGTAATAGTTACATTACAGTTAAAAGTAATACACATTTGCTACCAGCTGCAACATTAATGTAATAATTATAATCCAATAATATAAAATCTTTGGTACTTAAAGTATATTTTGATGCTAATACTTTTGTACTTTTATTTTGAAAGCAGGAAGTAGAGGAATAGCAGTAGTACAATATTTCCTCACAAATGTAATTTCAAAAGAATAAAGTGGCACTCAAATAATGATTATTTTCATTATGGATATCATTGTTGGGTCCCAGTACTCTTCAGTCCTGTACATCATTTTACTTGGTCTCTTATTCATTTCAATTGTATGACGAACAAATTCAAGCTAGTTTCCTGTTTTAGCTCGGAAAAGCACAAATAGCTAATTTTTGAAATTGTAAATGTGTATTTTTATCTCTTGATTTTGAAAATTGTCGTTCTGTTGAAAAGATATCTGAAAGGAATATTTCAACATTAAAGAAAATGTGTTTATTCGTTCAAGTTTCCCAAAAAAAACATTTGATTATCTTATAAAATATTGTTGAAGATTACATTAAAATGTGTATTTTTATCTCTTGATTTTGAAAATTGTCGTTCCGTTGAAAAGATATCTGAAAGGAATAGTTCAACATTAAAGAAAATGTGTTTATTCGTTCAAGTTTCCCAAAAAAACATTTGATTATCTTATAAAATATTGTTGAAGATTACATTACCTCTAAAACAGTAAATGGTACATTTTGAAGAATTCCTGCATGTTAGGAATTCCCCTCAAAGCTGTTTCTCTACAGTCCAGAAGGGGAATCACTGTGTTGATTACACACTGACTATATAGGCCACATACATAGATACACATCTTCTCTTTCTGTAGCAACTGTTGTTTGTGTCACTCGTGTGGGCTTTCAGCGTAACTTCCAAAAATTTTTTGCAAACAGGCGAAGAAAGAGGAACAACAACAGTGTAGAAAGTAAAACAAACAAACATACAGGAATACACTTCCTCTATTGTAGCCATCTAGGGAAAATATTTTAATTTGCATTTAGATTTATCTTTATTTTAAATGAAATATTGAGTGGGCACCTATACTGATGTAAAATACTTTTTCTTTAAAATGGATTTAGAAATAATCTGATAGCTGATACACAAATAGATCAAATTATTTGCTGTGTTTGTTTCATGATTGAAGTTTATTTTTGGAGAAAGCAGATGATTTCCTTCCAATGAGACATCCAGAGTAATGTGACTCTGTGACTAATGTATGACTAGAAATCAATTTACACCCAACACAACCAAAAAAATACTATATATATATATATATAATATAATGTATTAATAATAATAATAATAATAATAGGCAACTATTCTGATAATTGATTAATTATTTAAGTCAATTTTCAAGCAGAAATCATCCCTGAAAAGATCTCTGATTACAGTTTCTCAATCATGAAGATATATGAAGTTGCCAACGACTTTGGGAAACTGTGTTGGACATTTTCCACAGTTTTCTGACATTTTATAGACTAAATTATCAATCGATTAATCAAGTTACGTGGCCCTTCTTTCCAGGAAATAATTGGAAAATAATAGCTGTAGATATAAAATAATCTTAATTCAAGGTTTGCTTTCTTGCTTTTTCCAGATCTCCTCCGCAGTTTAGATCATGAAGTCAGTGGAAAATAATTGTTAGTTTTAGCCCTCATTAAGAGTCACTGCGGCGTTATTTTTTATAACGTTATTTTTTTTTCTTCCCCCTTTTTCATGTTATTATATATTGTTATTGTTATTTAGCAACATATTACAAATGGTTGCCATGAGTTTCCGTAGTGTAGTGGTTATCACGTTCGCCTAACACGCGAAAGGTCCCCGGTTCGAGACCGGGCGGAAACAATATTTGTTTTTCACTGCTATGATATCTATATACCAGGACAGCTAGTCACGGCACTTTTGCGGTGTGGCCACATGTTCTTTCATAATTAATCAATATAATAATCATACCGGGCGGAAACAATATTTGTTTTTTACTGATATGATATCTGTATGTTACAACAGCTACACAAATACTCATGTTCCTCGAGGTACAGGCCGAGGTGGTGGAGTTGCAGCCATATTCGACTCAAGCCTATTAATCAATCCTAAACCTAAACTAAACTATAGCTCTTTTGAAAGCCTTGTTCTTACACTTTCAAACCCAACATGGAAAACAATAAAGCCGATCTGATTTGTTATAGTGTACCGCCTTCCTGGTCCGTATTCTGATTTTCTATCTGAATTCTCAGAATTTTTATCAAGTTTAGTCCTTAAAACAGATAAAGTAATTATTGTAGGTGACTTTAATATTCATGTGGACGTTGATAATCCTTGTGCGATGTGAGGGTCTAAGGACGGAGGGTGTCGTACCCTGTACAGGCTGTAAAGCCCACTGAGACAAATGTATAATTTGTGATATTGGGCTATATAAATAAACTTCATTTTGATTTGCCTGTCTGAGGAGCCCAGTGATGGTTCTCTGGCCGTAGACTCCTGCTTCAGCATCCCTGACGTTCTGCACACTGCAGGTAGGCTAGGTGAGCTCTCTCATACTTGAGATGGAGCACTTCTGTTCTCTGCTTGGACATGTCCTCTGGTGATCTGCTGCTGCGCCTCATCGTATAGTG
>CALSBV010011010.1:8678431-8703441 GCA_943590825.1 Bovichtus diacanthus | reverse complement strand
GATTTTGTGTGCGACAACTTCTGTGACTCCAGTTTAAATAGTTTCAGTGCCCAACCTGCGTCCATCGTCAGGTACAGGTACAACCAGATGTTGCCAGATTGGGTTGAGTTCTGCGATCTTCAATTAAATTGGCGTTGGGGAAAACAGCGTTGTATATACAGCAACTGGAAGTTTTCTGAATGTTCCTGAACACATCACTGATTAAGAGTTTCCGTAGTGTAGTGGTTATCACGTTCGCCTAACACGCGAAAGGTCCCCGGTTCGAGACCGGGCGGAAACAATATTTGTTTTTCACTGATATGATATCTATATACCAGGACAGCTCATATGTCACTTACACGAGGCCTCTTGACCTATGCTAGTACTGAGAGTATCTAATTAAAAGTAACTCTCTGTTTGTGGTAGTCTGGGTTTTGGTGGGTTAGCGCTCACTTCCTCCTCTCTGCAACCCTTTCAGCCTCATAAAAGTCACACTGTTGGAACTCTCAGGATTCATTTACTTATGGTTCTAGGGTAAAAGTATAGTATAGATATATAGTATATATTACTCACCAACTGTTAATAATGATAATTTAATGAACACAGTCCATGAAGGCAGCAGACAACGGACATTGACTGACTGTCCATGAACGCAGCGTAAAAGAAGCGCCTTACGTAGTAGTCACGTGATTGCGTCCAACAGAAACAAACATGGCGCCGCGAAAGTGAGGAAAACTCTAATGTGAGTGTTTTTACGCTGAATGTTGTTTGGTTTATTGTGGTTTTACGTAGCTGTTGAACAAATAAACACACACACACTTTATATTATTTTAATTATTCGGTTACTTAAACAGAACATCGAAAACACGAACTTTATTCGCAGTGTTTAGGGTCTTGTGTGGTCAGTTTGTTGTCAACGGATGTTCTCGCGGCAAGCTAACTTTAACGGAAGATATTCTCGGTGAGCTTCAAATGTTTCCACATGTTTTCTGTACCCGATCATTGTATCAATGAATCTGCCTTCAGTCGGTTTAGGCTTCTCATTCAGCCCCTTTGTTTGAACTTTAACTTACAAGTTATTTAGTTTAAGGTCCAAGTTCGTGTCATCCCGTCCCAGACAGATGAGAGGAAGAAGAGGACACTCGTCATCATCATCATCATCAGGTAACTGCTGCTGACAGTGAGCGAAGAGGCTGCTCAGTTATTAGCTTTACTGCAGTTTAGGGTTTAACTTTACAGTTTTCCTCAGTGGTTTTGCATTAGCAATGCATTAAGTGCATTTCTTGAAACAATTTGACAAACAGCACCACCCTGTAAAAGCCCTTAACCTGCTTAAAATCCTTAGTTTATCTCTCAAAAGTAAATATTAATGTCAGTGAAATGTCAGTGCCATCAGAATGACAAGTCCTTGTGTCATTGTTTACAAGCAAAATAGTCAAAATCCTCAGCAATGTTGTCAATACATATTTTCTGATGTAAACTATGGCGAAGGTTTTAATGGCAATGATTGAAAATGCACATTTTCAGTATGGCATATATCAATTTCAACTATACAAAGTTCACTGTACGTGGGAGATTGATTGCAAGAAATTGGACAGAATTCACATTTTGCACATTGCAAACATCCCAGTTGTGGGGCTAATAAAGGATTATCTTATCTTATTTACGCCCTTACATTTTGTACTGTGATTAAAAGACAAGACTGTTTTACATCCCTGCATAACACAAAGGAACAAAACAATGCAAAATAAAAAATGTAAACATAGGAAACACACCTGAGGCAGAAGCTCTGAGCTATATTAGAGAACTGGTTTATCATTGGTGGATCTAATGCTTCACACATTCCCCTTCACTAGTGGAAATCAAGATTCACTTCGGAGCAATTAATCATTTCAGGACACACAATCATAAAAACTGTACTGAAACAAACTGAAATGCTGCTTAAAGACAGATTTCTTTCTTATTTTCCAAACTGAAGAGGCTACCTCACAACAGCCATGAATTGGCCGACACACCACAAATTCAGCATTTGCAAAAAGTTAAGAAAAGTAGGCTACATGTGAATTCCTTTTGTCACCTCAATGCTGGTCGTACCAGCAGGGATTTGGGTGTTAAGAAGCTGTATTCAAAACTGCTGGATTATGTTGTTTTTGAGATGTAAATCTTGAAGTTTGTTTGGTGTCTCTGTCGGTCAAAGTTTCTCAGGAGCAGACCAGCATGGCTCTGAGGAAGCAAATACTCAAGGATGCCGGCGACATTCCCTCTGGAAGCCAACAGATTGACGAGAACTCACAGGAGGACGAAGCTCTGGACGACCAAGACGACAGTGTAAGAAAATGTGAACATTATGTAGAATCAGCTGGGTTAAATAACAGTTAATATGTCTAAATGCAGCGTCACTGTCAGCTGTTTTGTTCTAAAGCACGTCATGTTTTCATTTATTTTCCCAAAAACAGTTTTTCCCACAATGTCCTGGATTCTAATTGATAGTTGGATGTAGCTTGAAATGTTTTTCTGCAGGTTTCCTGAAGTTCCTGTCAACATTCTTATATATATATTTTTAACCGAGCAGGTGTGATGGTAAATCATGAGAGACAGTTATGTGATAATTTGAACATACTTCTTGAATTCTTCAGCTAAAAAAAAAAAAAAAAGGGACACCCCAGTAAACACAGACATGTGAATCAAAAGGCTTCCACAAAATGAACTGCTCTAAAACTGTTTGTTTGTTCTTCCAGGAGGAACTCTCATCCTCACTTCTGTCGGCATCAAGAGGAAAACGCAAGAGAGAGAAGGAAAACAAACCCAAAGGTGCATAACATGACATTTACGGTACCAACGTAATTACAAAACACTGACTTTTATCTGCAGCATAAACTCTAGTTAAGATGGAGAAACACAATAATATTACAAATAAATAGAATTTAACCAGAAATAATTAAGAAAAGTTGACATACAAATGTTCTTAGTGAGACAAGAAAACGTCACGTAGTTTTGACCAAAACCAGAACTATTTAATAAAAACATGATTCAAGTTATTGTCTAATAATGGACTTTATTGAAGCTAATGTAACTCATTTTTAAAAGTGTAGCGTCTATCAACAATAGTAGTCTAAAACTTGATAAGACTAAAAGTCTTATATCTGTACTAATTAAGTCACTTTATTAGTCAAATATAAGGTCTATATAAGAGGCAGGATTTTTATGAATCTTTGATATATACAACCCCGACTTTTGACTCGTGTCTCTGTTGTTCTCAGAGATGACAGAGGAGGAGATGATGGACATGGCTCTGCGTCTCAGTGAACAGGAAGCCAGCGTCACTGCACTCAGACTGCAGCAAGAGGAAGAGGCTATGATGAAAGCCATCCATGAGAGTGTGAGTACGCAGGAGTCGTTTTTAAATCCTCCCTCCATGAAAGTTTTAAGGGTCAGTATTTGTCGGAACTGCTTTAGGGAGTTGTTTAACTGTATGGTCATTTTGGAGGCTGCAGAATTGTCTATACTGACAGGTGTTTCTATTTTTTTGTCCCTCCCATGTATATCCATAAGGGTAGACTAAATAACAGAAACACCTCTCTGTATAACTGCAGCTTTGGCCCTACATAGGTGGGCATAGTTGAACACTAATCAACACTGTAAACTATTAGTTCTTAAGTAGTATAGGGCGTATTTCTTCTATGTATGTGTGCAACTGCTGCTCTTTGTTGCACCGTCGCAGTTCGCATGTTCTAAGGTTTTAATTACAGTTCCCATAATGCTTTTGGGGGATGCTAGCAGGAAGTATAATGTTGCCATGTGGCTACCACCTTGTTTTTTTTAGCCTATTTCTATTAGATTTGGGCGAATTAGGACCCAGAAAATACATGCTGACTTAACTATCAGCTGTTCCTGTTTGTATCTGTGGATGTAGAGACAACTAATGAATAAAACCAGAGTTATGACTCTGAGAAAAGAGGGTGCGATCTTTGAATCTGGTTGAAAGAGTTAATCTAGTTTATTAGTTAATCCAGAAGTTCTTTGTTTTGATTGTTTTTTTCTCGTAGATTGTCAGCCAGACACAACCGTGCCCGCCATCCCAGACACAACCGTGCCCGCCGTCCCGGACACAACCGTGCCCGCCGTCCCAAAATCAGAGCCTGTTCGACACTGCACAAGCTTCACTCCGGCTCTGCTCTCGACGGAAACTCTTGTACTCAAACGGGAAGTTAGCGTGTGCCATCGGTCAGGAAGCATTGGAAGACGTCTGCACTCCAGAGACGGACCTGAACCGAAGTGAGTCAGTTATATTGTTAAATATCCAGCAATATTTAGTTTATGATAAATAAGAAAGGAAAAGCAAGTTAAAGGCAGTTTTCTGTTGCTATAAAAGTCGAACAGCTGAAATCGCCATGAATTTGAAGACATGCTGTATTGTATTACCAGGAGCAAAAGGAACTGGAGATGAAAGTAATAACAAGAATAAAAAGCGGAAAAGGAAAGAAGGGAGCCCTTTGCTGGAGATGCCAGACTTGTCTCAGACTCAGAAGATGTCCTCTCAGGCTTCACCCTGCAGCTCAGACTGTCTCTCAGGGCCTCTGGACTCACCGCAGGTTCGTCAAAAACATTCTGTCTTGTTTTTCCTTTTGATTGATATGTTTTTTTTGGGGGTATTTAATTAATCATTTTGTCTATAAAATGTCGGAAAACGCTTCTGGTCACAGCTTCCAAGAGCCTTAGCTGATGTCTCCAAATCCTTAGGATATTAAGTTTAGCAGCTAATGATTATTTTCATTATTGAATTAATCTGTACATTTCGAACATAGTGCAAAATAGACACAATTTCCCAGAGCACAATGTGAATTTTTGGCCCAACCTACTGTCCAAAACCCAAAGATATTCAGCCGACATTGATTTAATTTCCTCACATTGGAGATGCTGGAACCAGCAAATGTTTTGGATTTTTCTTAAATGTGCTTAATTGATTAACAAAATAGTTGGCCATTAATTTTCTTTCGATCGACTAGATGACTTTCATTTAAAGAGATAAAACTGAAAAAAACACCAAATATTTCATTTCAAAAGGTTTAACCTTAGAATTGTTTGCTTTCTAGCTTGATAAATAACTTTAATAAATCATCTATTACCACATTTTTGCAGTTGAATAATTGTTACAGCGATTTAAAAAAAAAAAAAGTTTACTATGATAAAAGTTCATGAGAGAACAGCGATCAGATTTGAATAAGCATGTTGAAGTTAAGACATTGGAATAACTCTTAATTCATTTAATGTCACTTTGTTTTATGAAAGTGGCTTTTATCAATACATATTAATAATAAAACTGTATGAAACGACAATGTGAAAGGAGTCACTCGTAGCAGCTAGCTAGTAGAGACCAACAACAGAGTTAAAGAGTCTTCAGGGGACACAAACACGACTCCTAATGAATGATCCTGTTTGTATTTGTCTTCTCAACAATGAATCAGAGCTCTGACTCGACCCAGATCGAAGAGCTCCGTAAATCCCCCGTCTTCCCTTCGACTGGCTGCAGAGCCGAGGTTCACGTCCCCCGGCTGAGCCAGGACCTGCTGCAAACCTGCAGAACCTCAGGGTTTGTGTTGTGCTCTCAGGACAGTTTAACCTCGACTCTAAAGTCTCCGCCTGCTCAACCCAAGAGCCCGACGTTTCCCAGAAGCCCCAAATGCTCCAATAACTTCACTTTGTCCAGGAGTCCTGTCTTCTCAGAGACTGATCAGGGAGACAATGGAGATCCTGAGTATTTTAAAAGTCCAGTATTTGGCAGGAATACTCAACATGAGACGTCTGCAAGTGCCTGCAAACCCAAAGTCCCTGTCTATAGCTCAGGGTTCACGTTCTCCTCTCAGGAGAGTTTAACCCCCTCTGTGAGGTCCACGTCCTGTCGTTCTAAGAGCCCAGTATTCCCAAAAAGCCCCGGCCTTTCCAAGAACCCCCCTTCCCCTGAAAGATCAGCAACCTGCAAAAGTCCTGTCTTCTCAGAGACTGACGGAGGACAGGCCGAGCAGAGTCGTGGATGTCGTACAAGCCCAGTGTTCGGCAGGACTGGACGACACCAAAAGATTAATGTTGACGTGCAGAAACACTCTGTGAGCCCTTCAGCTGCAGAGCTCAGAAGTTCAAACAGTGAAGGGAATCCAACCACTACCAGGGATCCATCTCTGAGTCTGAGGCAGGTGAGTTCAGGTGTCAAACAAACAGGGTTGCACCCAATAGTTTGAAGCTTCGAAGCTTCCTTCATAACACTGACATTCAAATTGTAAATCAACATTTTATACCACATTGTGACATTCTTTTTGCATGTCTATTCATTGTGTTTAAAGCCGGTAGCTGTGCACAGTTGTAGATAATATTACTCTAATATTATTAGTGATATGCTATTTGAAGAGTTAGATTCCAGTGGTGGCTGCGTAGTGTTGTTTCCAACTCGTATGATCCAAATATTTCCAATAACTCTACAGTGTTTAAAATCTTTAGGAAGCATCACGCTGTTCTGCAAATATGTTTTACAGAGTATTATTTTCAACATACCCCCCTCACCCCAAGGTTGATGAATCCTTTTATTCTATTTTACATTTTCAGCATGAAGTCAGTAGCCTTTTTTTTGGTTTATTTTATGTTTTTTATGTGTTCTTTAAGAATATTTTTACCTAATATACTTTTATGTATAACTCCTTGTTAAGGTAAAGAATTTTTTTTAGTGGTCAATCTGAAAAAAAACCTTTTATTGTGATTTTTGGACATGAAAAGGTATTTTTCTCATCCAGTATTTCAGTCATTCACATGCATCTTTTCTAATTACCTGTTCATTGTTCTCTGTTCTTCTTGCGTTTGAATTTAGGACAACAGGACGGATCAGAATCTAGATGTCAGGTTTAACAAGGCGTCTCTGTCAGGTAAAGTGTCATCTGCATTAACTATCTGATATCAGGTCAGGAATAGTGTGATCAGAACCTGATCGTCAGCGGATCTCTGCTTGTTTTCTGGTTTTAGATGATGCAGAGGAGCTGAATGAAATATCCAAAGACGGGAACTCGGCCGAGGCGCCGCTGACCAGCGACATGGTGCTCCTCTGGTCTGAAGAGGAGGACGACGTCACGGTACAGAGGCGACATCTAAAACAAGAACTTTAGTCCTGCATTTGTACTGCAAAACATCTAGTTTGATTTATTTTAAGGAATATTATTGATTAGATTCTAAAAATACCATGATTCCATCTTTTGTCCGTATAATCAACCCGTAGTTCTTTTATTTACAGTTCAAACTGTAGTTTCTTCTGTAGTATTTTCCTATATTAGCACTTCTTATTGTGTGTCATTGGATACATATGTAGTTATTTCACAAAGTGTTGTGAAAGTTCTGTTTTTATCAGGATTATATTTTTTGTCTTCACCATTCCTCCCTCCATCTGCTCCAGCCGGTGGGCTCGCCCAGCCCGGTCTTCCCAGAGGAGAGACCTCTTCATCAGGCAGACGGTGAGGCTGCTTCTCCGAACCACGTCACTGCTGCTTCTCCACTGATGAACTGCAGGTAGAGAAAACACCAACAACATAAGATCAGAGATTCTGTATCATATAACATGACTTTTCCACACTCAATCATAGAAAGTTTCCTGGTATACTATATTATATAATTTGATTATTATTACTGATGTAAAAGCAGAACTTTACTGTTGTAGTTGTTTTGAGGTGGAGCTCATTTTGAATGAATAACTAATGATTATTTTCATTATGGATTAATGTGGTGATTTTCTCCATTAATTGATTGTTTGGTTTGAAAAAAAGTGAAAATAGTGAGAAATGCTGTCACAATTATGCAAAGCCCAAAGAGACACCTTCACAATCTTTGTTTTTTCCAACCAACAGTCTAAACCTCAACATTATTAAACGGATATTAAAATGATTCAGAATTAAGCAGCAAATATTTACATTTGTGAACCTGGAACCATGACAAGCACAATAGTCGCCAATAATTTTCTTTCAATGGATTAATTGACCGTCTGTTTCAGTGTTTATAAATTGTTGGCTAGTTTAAAAGAAAACATCATATTTGATATGCTCTTCATGTGTTTATTACGCAAACACATACAACTTAATTTATGTAACTCAAGCTATCAGATAAATGTAGTGGAGTAAAAAGTCCAACAAGTCTCAGAGATGTAGTGGATAAGAAGGCATGAAAAGAAAAAACTCAAGTAAAGTTCCTTAAATGTATACTTAAGTACAGCCCTTGAAGAAATGTACTTAGTTACATTCCACCACTGCAAACTTGTCTACTTAAAGAATTGAACTTCACTCTTTGCAGCCTGTAACTCTCTGTATGTTTCTGCACTCAGACCTTCTACCTCCTCCACATCCACCGGCCGACTGCAGCTTCCCACCATAGAGCGAGAACCACGTCCAATCAGCAGCCAGGGAACTGTCAGCAGTGCGTCGGCCCAGCCCGGGGAGCCTGCTGGCGGGCCGACAGTGCACTACTACTGGGGGGTTCCCTTCTGTCCACACGGCCTGGACCCAGACAAATACACACAGGTGAAGATGTGTTTCCTCTCATTATAGATAATGAACAGTTTTAATGATCCATTAAGTCATTTATCACTTAAAAATTCCTCGTTAATCCTCCCTGGTTGCAGCTTCACACATTTGAGGATTTACTGCTTTTCTTTGTTTTTTATAATCGGAACTAGGCCTGTACCGAATGTGTTTTTATTTAAAAATTTTTACATTGACAGCTTCTATTGAGGTTTTCTAATGAAGCCTGTCGTCATGTTTTATGACGTCATCCTCTAATAAAAAGCGCTGTTGGTCGACCATCTAAAGGAACCACAGCGCTGCACTTTGCAAGGTTGAATCAACCTCATGGTCGTAAATGTACGACTTTAATTTCATAAAAATGTTCTTGGAATAATGTCCCCATTCCCCAGCTTGGTAATTATTTTTATTTTCTTTACGTACAATGGCTCTAATAACCCGTCGTCTAGGAGACTGTAACCTTCCTCACATTAAGAAATTCAACAAACTTGTTTTCGACATAGTTCAGCTCAACTCATCGTGTCCTCTTCTTCTGCGATGTTTAAATGGCACTGAGCTTTTTATCTCCGTGAACAAACTTCTAATATGCACGTAACAGTCGTGGTAATTCACATTTTCATTTGCAGATTCTAACAAAATTTGATGGAAATCTTCTTTCATTAACCGTATTTATAACTAAATAATACAATAAATAAAAATGCAATACAATTTAAAAACAGTTGATATCTAATTTCTCACTTTTTCATCTGTTTGTCTGTCCATCCGTCACGTCAGGTGATCATGGCTCAGATGGAGGTGTACGAGAAGAGTCTGAAGCAGGCGCAGAGGAGTCTGCTGAGGAAGGCTGAGTGGGGCGAGGCCGTCCTGCCGCAGCTGGAGGTACATCGGGACTCTAACATCGTCTGACTGCTGTATTTATGGACTTTATTCTTTATTTGCTGGATAGGATCTCGATCTTTCAAAATGTTACTGTTGTAGCGACTTTTAAGCACTTTATATGCAGTTAACTCAACTCATCTTTATTTACATATACTGTATATAATTAACCTTTTATACAAACACAAAGTGCTTCACATAGAGAGAAAAAACAATCACACAAGTTTGCAAGACAGTTAAACAAAAAATATTACAAGACGATTAAACAATAAAATGTAAAAAATATGTTTATTGTATGACATTGTGCCTATGGAATAAATAATTACATTCATTAAATAAAAAATGTTTTAAAAAATCATTAAATAAAATCCAATAGAATAAAACATAAATATAATACCAGGGATTAAAATAATGTATTAAAAAGAAACACCAATGGTTGAAGCTAACAAAAACAAAGCTGTTGTATCTGAAGTTTGAAGCATTGAATTCGTTGTGCGTCCTTCAACAAGCTTTTTCTTTCCCTAGAAATCCCCATCACCGGAGTCACCGGCTGAATCTCCTCAACAGCTCGTCTCTCGAAGGTAAAACCTGCAAGAACTTTATCATCTCTTATCATCTCTCCTATTACAATGGAGACATTTTTATTAGCATCCTGTTAGCCTTCACTGTCACACGGGATGTAACAGAGAAACATAAAGTAAGACGGTGAGGAATACATTGAAAAATGTGCACTGATATCCTCAGATAATCATATATATCACGCATATTTTATCTTCAGTCTTTGGATGAAAGATAAATATCTAATAGTCAAATAAATATTTTTGTCTTGCTTTTATCAGAGCTTTACTGTCCACAATATTTGAATTTTTTTCTTCTGTGAGACGCTGCATTATTTATAATACATTATTGTAATTTTCCAGTTTTAACACGCTTCAGAATCAATAAACCATGTACCGGTACTTTCTGCACAGCACAGGCTTTATCTGCAGTAACAGCGCAGCAAAGTCGTTTTGCCACTAGATGTCACTAGTTATTAATCATTATAACATCAGTAAATGGGACTTATTTTATTTTTTGGAAATAAAAGAAATGACATATGGAAAAAAAAAAGCTTAAAATTCCCACATTTGACAAGCTAGATGTTGGGCAAATTTCCTCATTAATTAATCATCAAAATAGTTTCATAGTTAATCTAGTGTTGAGTAGCTGTAAACTGCAGCTCTATAGGAACCATTTTGTCCAGAGAGACAAACCAGACGCAAACAATGTGGAACAGGTCAAGTCATGATGAAAATGTTCACATTTAACACACATTTTCAGGCGTAGACTCAGACTGAGAGGCAAAAAACTGTGTGAGGAAGCTGATTCCTGTCCAGCTGAGGCAGAGGAGGAGGAAGACGAGAAGGAGGATGAGGAGGAAAGAGTGAGCAAAGAAGAAGAAGAGAAGAAGAAGGAGGGAGAAGAAGAAGAAGGACACGTGGATACTGATGACTGTGAAGTTTGTCCAGGTACTGAACCACGTTTTCTTTGAACTGCAGGAGGAAGTCGTCATTGTGGTGAAACCTATTCATGTTTTCTCAACAGGCCTCGTCTACATCAACAACTTGAGTTTTCTGAATCTGGTTGTTAGGCTTACAATATTAAAAAGCAAAGAGAGTTTTGTATTTAATTACATTTTCTGGCCGTGTTAAATTCTCTCCAGACGAGGCTGAATCTCAAACTGGCTTCTTCTATGATTACTTTTCCCCTTGTGCTATAGGCCTTTTTCATGAAGCTGCTGACAGTCAGTGTGTATCTCTGGTTTGTAACAATAGAAACCCAACTGAGTGGCAACGATGACGACTGCACGCAAGATCTGATGTTGGTGACTAACGCTGGAGCAGAGGTCAGTTTAAATCCTCCCTTCTTAATCTGCCGTCAGCGCTCCAATACAGTACGTCATGAAAAACCTGAGTTTCATGAGGGTGTCTCGCAGTGGACGGTAATTAGACGACAATAAATTCAGTATGAAGTAGTATCTGGGAATTTTACTCATGACTTTGTTTCTCAAATGTTGTTCCATTAGATCAGTGGTTCCCAAATATTGTGAGAGTGACGGTGGAGATTACGGAGCAATAACAAAAACATTGACATGTTCAGATTTTATTCATTCAGAAGCCTAAAAATCAAAATCATTTTAGAGTGAAATCGACAACCTGACATGTTTTTCCAGCTTCACCCTGATACCTGGCAGGTGTCTTTGATTTGTGCTATCACATATGTTAATATAAACTTCCATGACAGGAACATGTGTCAGCACATCACCGTATAGAATAAATCTACAATGAAAATCACGATTTTTATCACTTCTTCCTTCTTTTCTATTTAAAACTCTTGTTTGGATTTCAGTCTGACTGTAAAATGACTCCAGACCTGCCGGAGGTCGAGATGATTCTCCGAGTCGATTCTCCAGTCAAGGCTGAGCTGCAGGATGACGAGGAGGAGATGGAGGTGGATGGTAAGGCTCATAGACTGTAAATAAAAAGAGGACATAGTCAACGTGACGCCACCCATTGCTTTGTGGAGTGCGGTTTTGAAACCTTGAGTTCGGCATTTTGTTGTATATTAGAAAGAATGCAGGTTTAAGGCACTTCTGCATTGTCTTCCCTTTTCAGACCTGCAGGTTTGCGCTTGTTAAGGCTGCATGCTTAAGGAATAGAACAGAAAAAAACGTATTTGTAGTTTTGTGTCTGTTATGACACCGTTCTGGTCGTGTGGTGGTTGAAGTTGTAGAAAGGAAAGTGCACGTCATCAGGAAATAATCTAGTTTATGTGACTGTTTTCAGCCCCAGTGGACAGAAAGGCGAAGGGAAACAACCTCCCTGTTAGCAGCAGCGACGTTGGGGGACAACATGCGACAAAAGAGGATGTTGAGGAAGATGTGGAGGAGATAAAGGATCAAGGGCTTCAAAGGTCGACATCTCCTGAACTGGAACCAGCCGGCGTCCCTCAGAGCTGTGAAGCCAAAGTGGACTGTCCGATCTGTCAGGGCTCCTTCCCGGTGACGCAGATCGAGAGGCACGCTGCGTACTGCGATGGAGAGGTGGCCACCGTGGACGAGAGGAGGCCCGAGAAGGACTGCTTCCAAGGTGACTGAAACTTTATTCCGTTAAACACACGACACCTTTCACACAGGTAAGTGCAACGTGCCGCACAGATGACTGACAAGCGCAAAATAAGACAGGACAAGAGCGGTGCTTAAAAAACAAGAACAATCTTTAAGACAATCAAGACCTGGTCAGCACTCGTGGAGTTCTTTATCAGCTGTAGCTGATTTATAACTTTTCTTAAGGTGGACCAGATAGGAGAGTATGACAGTGGTCCAGTTGGCTCGATATAAAAGTGTTCATTAGTCTCAGCGGGAGAAACTGTCGCACTTTTACAATTGGTGGGGAGAGTTTTTGTCAAAGGACCAATAAGAATATTGGCACGTCTCTTTTTTTGTCTTACTTGTCCAAACACACACAAACATAGATGATTCTTTTTTTTTTCTTCCAGTCAGTAGGATGAACTGTCTCTGTGATGTTGAGAAACATTTATAGAGTCGATATTATTTGCAATTTTGTTTGGAAAAGTAAATGTTTTTTCCATGCCAGAAATTCTAGTCTTCTGTGACTGTAAAATGTAAATAATGTGTTGTTGTTGTGTTGCAGTTTAAAACGACTCCTTCCTCTCCTCTTTATAGTGTCATTGAAGCCTCGTAGGAAGAGAACAAGGACAGCAGAGGCGAGTGCTGAAGAGACTAGCGAACCCTTCAACACTGGCAAGTAAGTAGGTACGACATGTCATAACAGCAACCGCTCAGTGTTTTTAGACACATTTTTGTTTTATACGTTTTTTTTTAAATTTTCCACAGGAATCAAGAGAAATGTTACATCTGTCAGAAAGCTGTTCCCCTGAGAGACTACAGCCGACACACCGAGCTCTGCATCCAACGGCAGGCGTCAAAGACTGCAGCAGTAAGCCTCATCACACACTCCGTAATACACCGACAACAGTGCACGAGTGACTTTAAATCTACTGACACAAGGTTGAAAATGCAAAAACATATGACCGAACCCTTTTCACTTTTATTTCTTTATGTTTTGGATGTGATCTGTTTTGTTGATGATATATATATTTATATATTTTATATTTCTGACCTTCCAGAAGGGAAATCTGCTGTCGGCTCTGGAGCAAACGGACAGCAGAGATTCAGGTGAGTGTAAAAGTATTTATATGTGTAACAACACTAAAAGTCTGCAGTCATGCTAACAGCTCTGTGAAGCCGTACTCAGCCACAGTGGAGATTTGAGCTAAATGCTAACATGCGAATGTTTAGCAGGTATAATGTTTACAATCTTAGTTTAGCGTGTTAGCGTGCTAACAAATGGGGCCAGTTTAGTTCCTCTGGTTCCATAGTAAAAGGGTGAGGTGTTAGCTGATGGAAGCCCAAACTAAATATTTTACAGTAAACTTTTGAATCCTCATGTTCGAGTAATAGTATTATTATCTATTAATGTCAGTGCTCAAACTATTAGTCGATCGACAGAAAATTCATCATCTTGACAATCGTTTCAATCATTCTTTAAGCAACAACACTGAAGATTCTCTGTTTTTATCCTCTAAAATGTTACGATCTTACTGCTTTTCTCTACTTGATGCTATTGAAAATAGTTTTTGGGCAGTTTGTGAGAAAATACAAGCAATTTGAAGATGTCAATTTGGGGCATTTTTGTCATTTTATGGACAAAATAATTAATTAATAGAGTTTATAAAATAACCGCCTGATTAATTGATAGTGAAGTTAATTAGTTGCAGCCCTCGTTTGTGGCAGCTTGACTTCTATCACTTCAATGTCGGGCTCACATTAAAAGATAACCGGGATCTTTGGCTCGTGATTTGCCTCGCAGAAAACTAGAGACAGTTCTGATTCTGATCTTTAATTTTCTGGTTAACAGTAAAACTTTCACCTTATAAACTTCTTCCAGAGACGATCAGATCAGCATCTACATCCAGACTTGCAGCCTTAAAAACAAATCTCAACAGTAAAAATCCTCAGTCAAGCTTGATTGAGAGTCGAGTTGATTCATATTTTCACTGACTTTTTGTTCTGTGTTCACAGAGGCCGGGCCGTCTGGATCCAAACTGCAGCTGGGGTAAAGAAGTCTTACTAAAAACACTGACATGATTTGAGTTACAGCACTCGTTTATCAGCATTGTGACGACAGACGAGGTGGAAATGTTTGTGCTGTCGTATGAACCCGGTTACAAAGACTTAAAAATAATCTATAAATGAAGTTTAAAAATGTATGTAGGGAAAATACAAAGCAACACATATTTTTTACTTTTTATACAGGTGGAAAGACATTTTATTTCATTTTAAATTGAATCATTTCGACTTATTGTCATATGCACAGAAGCTACAGGGTAGTTGTTAGCAATGAAAATCTTAAGTCCCAGGCTCCTCCAACAATGTAACGTACAGTATACTTAAGACATTAAATAAATAAATACCAATAAAATAGTGCAAGAGACACTATTTTAAATACTGTACAGTGGAATAAAATCCTATAAGTAATAAATAAGATGCAGCTAAAGTCAGTCCTCGTTTTCTGAGATGTTCCTTTGTCAGGTTTTATACTAAACATGTCATAATGTGCTTTGTCCATGGAAAGTTTAAAAATGACTTCCTGTCAAAAATGAACATAAAGTTTTAATCTAGCTGCAGAGAAACTAAGTGGAGTATATTTTTGGTAACTTTAGCCAACCGCAAATGTCATTGTCAAAACTTTCGGTTTCACAGTAAAGGCCTTAAAATGAAAGTATATTTATTGTGAAATACATGATGCTGGAAGTTGCAAAGGATCAGCGGTAGTTGTACGCACGGTAGTGAAATAAAAACAGTATTAAATGTGCATCTGTGACGTCTGACTGATCTGATGCACCGCAAACAGGAGGGAACAAATAAATTCAGTAAATTATTAGATTAAAGGCTAAAGATTATTTATTTATTTATTTGTATTACCTGTAAAATCCTCTAATTCCAGTTTGGACAAATGTTTTGTATTTTAAGGAGTCTGGATTTTGTGTTCTTGCGTGTTTGTTCACTTTTAGAGAAGTCATAGATCTGCGGGATGATGATGATGAAGAGGAGGAGGGAGACAGCGTTTCAGTGCTCAGGATCAGTAACTCTCCCATCAGATCCTTCACTCCGATCTCGGAGGCCACCGGCTGCCTTATCGACTTCAAAAAACAGCATCGAGCCAAGAAGCTGCGCCAAAGACGACGATGAGGCCGACCTCCTGCGGCCTGGTGGTGCGGACTGAAAGAACTGGAAACCAGAGCCTTAACTAAAGACCCATCAGGTTGGACGTGACATTACCATAAAAGAAAATTAAAAAAGACTTGTTTTAAGCAGAACAACTTCCTGATGTCACATATTTATGCAGGTAAACAAATACTAACTGAGCACTTGGAAAACTGATTGTAGCTCTTTTTGTGCCACTAAATGTTCCGTTTGTGTTGAAGGTTTTTCAGACTACCTCTTTATGAATCTAAACGTTTCCTTTTAGTTGCCTTGATTTAATGTCTCAAACCTCCGGGTGTTAATGAAATTCATACAACATTTTTCTGGCCTTAAGCTTAAAATATGAGAAACAAAGTTATTGTTTGTAGCCATGTGAAGCCACATAACTGTCCGTTGGTCCACCGCTTTGGTCTGAAATATCTCAACAGCTGTCAGATGGACTGCCATAAAACTGCAAAGACATTCCTGTTCTCCACAAGATGAATCCTACTCACTTTGGTGATCTTCTGATGTCTCCTCTAGCGCCACCTGCAGGTCAAAACACTCAAGTTTATGACAGGAAACCGCAACACAAAATGCTAAATATTAGCATGCAGACTTGACTGAAGCGTTAGATGCTAACATAAAGCATGCTAACGTTAGCATGTACATTTGCTAAATTGTCATAATGCTAATGTTGTATGTTAAACATCAGCATGTTACACTGAAATGCTTTTACAAACATAATATTGGATATTTACCATGCTAACGCTACACACCTTCACATGCTAGCTTTTGCGTGCTGATGTTAGCATTTTAGCTAAATAGCTAAATATTTCAGGTTATGTGTTGCCCTGTTTCCAGACCTTTTAATCACATCTGATTAATTGATGGACAAACAACCGGCCAATCAGAGCTTTGCTGGCTGATGTCATATTCCTGTGTCAGTACTGTAGAGTCTGCAACTAACAATTATTTTCATTATTGATTCATCTGCTGATTTTTTTTTCTCGATTAAACGTTTGGTATAGAAAATATCAGAAAATATTCCAAAATGTCCTTCACATTTTCTCAAAGTCCAAGTTCTTTAAATGTCTTGTTTTGTCAGTCCAAAACCCAAAGAAATTCAGTTTAATATCATTTAAAACAGAGAAAAGCAGGAAATGTACACATTTCATGCGCTGAAAAACAACATTTTCTGCCATTTTTGCAAGAAAAATTGCTTAAAGGATTAATCGATTATCAAAATAGTTGTTGATTGTTTTTCTGTTGATCGACTAATCCATTAGTTGACTAACAGTTGCAGCTCCATCCAACTCCATCGATTCATCTGCGTATCACCTTGTTGATTATTCAATTATTTGTTTTGTCTTTAAAATGTCAGAAAATAGTGAAAGTTGTAATTTTCTAGAGCCCTAAGTAACATCTTCAAACCCCCTTTTTAATCCAACCAAAAGTCCAAAACCCAAAGATATCAATTTATTCATATACGACAAAGAAAGAGCAGAAAATGATGTGGAACCTGTGGAACCAAATGTAGATTTGTTAGCAGATTAAATGGGAATCGAACCTACTGCCTGTAAGATCCCACGTCACCCGCTCCCACTACGACTGAATTTCCCCTTTTAATATCATAAACTGCCTGGTGAGGGTCGAAGTTTAGTCCCACTGAAAGTTAACGTAAAATTAACATGGATTTTTTTTTTGTGAATCAATTTCAACCTGTCGATCAAATGTGCAGCTCGAAAGTGTCTTTCCTGTGAAATAATTTTGTCTCGGTTCAGAGCAGTTTGTTTCCGTGCGTTCTCTTCACTGCGGATCATTTTTAGCAGCCAAAATATTTCCGGCAAAGTTAATATCAGTTACTTTTTCTTTTTTTTTTTTTTGTCTTTGACTGTATGCTCTGAGTATCAGCATTGAATACTGTGTCAGCACCATAGAGTTACATTTGTTAGTTGTTTCGACTTGATGTCACAAAGCAGAAGTAGACTCAACGTAACGCTAATGTTGCTTCATTGATGGAAGAGATGATACAGGAGATGCTACAGGATATTTTTACAGCAGAAATGTACTTTTTTTCATATTTTGCCCTTGAAAATCTTTCTTCCACACACACAGTGTTTGTCTGATCCTTTCTTGTCGGTGTACGACAGGCTGCAGTCCTTACATTTTACTTGTATTTCCTGTGAGACTTTGAAGCAACGCAGGAACATTCAGACTGCTGTTTTGTAAGACTCTGTCTCAATGTTCAGTTGCACCAACTGGGCCAAAGTTTAGGAGCAAACACTGTTACCTAAATTCAAATAACGGATGAAAAGCTGTTCATCCAGTGTGAAGTAAAAACTGTCTTTATGAACTTATGTCCAAAAGTAAACGCACACTTTCCACCCGTATGTGATAGTTAAAGTTATAAAACCATCCTCCTCCATTTTTCATTCATCAAGTGATGCGATCAAAATAGCTAAATAAAACTTTTTTGTTCTCTTGTTGAGAATAAGATAATGTTTGTGATGAGACAAAAACAAACACATTTCTTTCTTTTTTATTTTTTTTTGCGATAAAAGATAAGTAAAGTATCAGCAGTAAAAGTACAGAAGTATTATCTACTTTATGTCGTTCAAGTATCAGCCGCTGATACGGCATCACTGTAAATCCTGGACAGGAAAAACTGCCTCAACCTGTTTGTTAAAAGCTGATTTTCAGATGAGTTCCCTGTGTACATCGGACAATACATTAATATTAGAGATATATATATATAATATATGTTCGGGTTTGTTGAGTCTTAACTATACTTAAAACCAATTGGTTTGTACAATGTTTATATGTTTCAATCAGATCTTTTACTTAAGTAAAAGTGTAGAAATACTCCTTTACATGTAGTCCTGCATTTAAAATGTTAAAGAATAAGCTTCAAAATATACTTAAAGTACAAAAAATAAAAGTACTAATTTTGAAAAATAATGTATTTTATAATATTGGATAATGACTATTGATGCATTAATGTGTTCATCACTTTAATGGTAAGGGTGGAGGTTATTTTTATACTTTATATGACTTAGCCACTGCTGGGTAGCTTGGTCCCTCGTTGATTATTTATTGTATTGTATCTGGACCGTAATTTAAGTTATCAAATAAATATAGTTGAGAATAAAGTACAATATGTCCCTTTGAAATGTAGAGTTGAAGTATAAAGTGGCATGAAAAGAAAATACTTTTGCTACATAAGTACTTGGTTAAATATACTGCAATATTCTCGATACTATACTATTTATTTAAGGAAAGCTGGTCATTTGCAACTCTAAATTAATTTCAGAGCAGTAATAATGACCCCTAATTTAAGTTGGATGTATTTGCTCCTCCTGCGTCTTTACGCGCAGAGAGACGCGTGCTGCTTCACGAAAAACTTCACGAGCTCTCCTTCAGCTTCAGCTTCCTTCGGACTTCGTCATAACCCCAACACGGTGTCCTCTCAGCGAAGCTCGACCAGTACCGTCGGTCTGTTCCGTGAAATCAGCTGTTTGGATCCTGGCCGCCTTGCGTAAAACACCCGGACATCCTCCAAGTCTGTGAGCTCTTAAAACAGAGCGCGCCTCTTCACGTTGCGACATTAACGCTGCAGATTAAGTGGGTGTCAACACAAACTGAGCTCTCACACAATTTTTTTTTTTTCTTTTTCATTGATGAAGTCGACGTCTGTCTGTCTGACCAGCGCAGAACACAAAGGTGAGTTTACTTTTCACTTGTTTCTGTGCAAAGATAAACATGTTTCTAAGTGTTTGAAACGCAGTTCAGACAGAAGAAGTTGTTGATCAGGTTGCTTCCCAACATTTTTTGTGAAAATGAAGCCCATGAAACCACCAGACTGTACATGCCTGCTTGATGATTGTTCCTGTCAGAAGATTTACTTAAAGAAAACGTATTGCTCATTTTAAAAATCTTTCCATCCTATCTTTTCTTTAAATGTCTATTTCACCCTGAGACCCTCTGCTTCCTTTTTAAAGGACCTTTAAAACCTTTTAACTGTTTTTCCTCCAGTATGGTTCTGACTTTTTACAGTAATTTTACGCTTTTTATCATCTCAACCGACTGGTTTGGTTTGTTTTCTGCCACCTTGTGAAAACCTAAAACTCTCATTTAAACTTTCTGAAAGTGGGTCAAATGTTTGCTGCTGTAGGTGCACAGTGGGAGAGCTACACTTTGTTTCAGCTTCCTGCAGCTGATGTGAGATAAATCTAAAAAAAAAAAAAAAGTTATGCTCCTCAGGTGAAACTGACGGGGCGTGGCTGAAATACAACCTCCATTCAAAAATAAATAAACTGCCTGCAGGTGGAAGAATATTGAGTTTTATAGCTTTCCATTCATGTGCACAGATATGATAAGTGCAGCTTTAAAATATATTAACTGGCGTCTCTGAGGGAGAACTCATCTTATTGGTTGAATTAAACTTCATCAGGTAGAGGTAAAGAGCCGCCATGTTTCCTGTAACATGATATTAAGGGAGCACTCCTCCCAAAAACACAACAACAACTTAATCCACAGTGTCGTCACCAGCTGGAGCCTCCGAGGAGGTTGCGACCTTTGTTTCTTCTTCAGGGTGTTTTAGTGAGCATTGCTAGACAATGTGCTAATTATAGGACTAGTGAAAGTAGTACACAACCCGAAGTATAAGCAACAAAATGTACTTGGAATATAAAAAAATTAAAGAACTAATTATGCGTAATGGCTAATATTATATTATTTAAGTATTGGATCATTATTATAAATGTATTAATCAGTGGAACTAATTCCAACTGTAATGCTTCATATTTCAAACACTGTTGGGTGTTTTCATATGTAATGATGCACCTTATTTGCCACAATAAACCATAAATAAATGTGCTTGCTGAGCAGTTACTTGCGTTTTGAAATATTTCAATTTTGTTATCCAATTTCACATTATGTCCTCTGACTTATGGGAACAACTGTGGTCTTCAAAGCTCACTAAATGAATTGTTATTTACTTAGTTATACTTATATACTATACTTATATAATTTCTTCGATAATTAGTTTTCGCCATAAATGGCCATAATCTCTGGACCCAATTACCAACTAAAATAAAATAAATTCTATAAATAAAATCATTCACAACAAAGTTTAAGTGCCGGCTAATAGTAATAAATAACTGTAAATAACTGTAGTTACTGTAAATTACCAAGGTGTATGTGTACTGCTGTATTCTAGTATGTGTATTATGTGATGTGCATTTTATTATATTTCTATATTATAATTGAAAGCTGTATATTTTAACTACGCAAGAAAATGATCTACAGCTATAGACTCTGTGCAGCACATCAGTTTCATGCTCTGCATTGAAACTATGTTAAATTGCATCGTCCCTATCAAATAAAAATAAATTCAAGTTAAAAAATTCAACTAATGCTGTGTTGGTTTGGTCAAGTTCAGGAGTTCAATGACTGATGGTAGAAGCAGAAGTGACTCCTGACTTTAGTATTAATGATCGATGTTGTATGACTAAGATAGACATTTCCTTTAAAAGATAAGTACACATGAGGATCTCTGGTTACAGCTCGCTCTCTTTTCGTGCCTCACTGGGTCAATGTTACTGTGGTTTGTATTTGTTCGATTTATTGGTGTGTTTCGACCATTATGTTGATGGACAGCAGGTGGAAGTGAAATAAGGACGTGTTCCCCTTTTGTGTGTCACTTCTTGTCACAAGATCTTGGGACAAAAACTTTGTTTACTTTTTTGGAGGGAAATAACTGTCAAATTGCTTCAGGGTAAGAATTTATTTGCAGTGTTTTAAGCACTGGACCCTGACAATGATCTGCATAATAACAGGGAAACTACTGATAAGGAAATATGATTATTTCGCACATGTATGAAACATCTCAGCTGACTTTTTCTAAGACTCTAAACTGCATTCCCATGCATTTCAAAATACTTACATTTACAAATATAAAAAAAACTGCTGCTGCTCAGGGCTCAAAAAAGTCCTCTGCATTTTTGGGCTAACTGAAAAAATTATTTAGATGTTTTTATTTACAGATAAATTCTCTAAAACGATGCAAAAGCTGACCGTTAATTAAAGATAATGCAGTAAAAGACAGTGCTCCTTGTAGTATGATAGAAACAACAAACACAATATTGTGTATTGTGACACATATTTTCAAGAAAATTAAAGGTGATTATTAGTGATTAAATCCAGGCTTATTGGGTGCCATGGATAGTTAGTTCCACCATGCCACCCCCTACTTAGAAGAACTAAACACAACACAGCTGAATTGGATGGGAATGGCGTTCCTTTTGCAGGTGTTTGGCCATAAACTTCCATTAAAACTAGAGGAAAAGTCATAGCATCACTAAAGTCAGTAAGATTCTTCGTCTTGGGACCATGAATCTTTGTACCAAATTTTGTACCAATCCATCAAGTAGATGCTGAGATATTTCACTGGAAATTTAAAATATTTGACCTGCTGATGGCGCTATAGAAAAGTCAGAGGATCCCAATAACAATCATTAGGATTCATCATCATGAAAAAATTAATATCTGTACCAAATTTCATTGCAATCCATTCAATATTTCTTGAGATATTTTAGTCTGGACCAAAGTCAATCAGCATTGCTATCCGCTACTAATGGAAATACAGTCAGCGTATGCTTGTTAATCTTGTAACAGACAATGCCATTAAAGATAAAGATTAGAGTCCAGCCCTGCAGACCTCATTTTCAACACCTGAAAAACGAAATAAATCTGATTGGCTTCAGTCTCCGAAGCCAATGTTGATTAAAGGTGAGTTCAAACACAGCTGGGAAAGCATAACAAACATTTGAGCGTCTACAGAGAGTCAACAGACTGTACTTGACCTCTTTATTACTGTGAACACCTCGTCGTTATACTGTTTAATACGTTCAATAAAAGGATAATTAATTGGAGTGTGTGTTGGATTGCCAGCAGGACATTATAAGGAAGCAAGTCAGTGTAGCTGGTGAATTTATGAGGATAAAACAACAGATGTTAGCTTTCTTAAGAGCATGTTGTAATACAATTCTTCTTAAAAATTGTATTTATTGTTCTATCTTTACTGGTCTGTAATTGTGGAGTTTGTGTCTTTCTATTATAGGTAGGCTAGGTGTTGCCTGAAAGATGCTATTTTATGATGTTCTGCCTATAGACAAATAAAACCTTCTGAGACTGTAGAGGCTCCAGCTGCAAAACAATTGGGAACCATCTCAACCAACATGTCTTTTTGGGCCTGTGGAATAATAACGTTTTAGTGTTCAAGCAGTCAACACTATGTTTAGATTATAACCTCAGCAAATCAAAGATAGCGTTCAGATTTGATAAAGTAAACAATGTAATGTAGAAAGATCAAGAGAAGCAATGGCGCGTAACTTGTTCTAATCAGCAATGCTAGCTTACAGCTATCTATGCTAGTTAGCTACTATTGACCCTCTGAAAGCCTCTTAGTTAGCATTTAGCTATTTATTTTATTTAATCCCAGTTCCTTATTTCTCTCAGGTCCGTTGGCGAACATTTAGCAGCTAAATTACACCTCCGAATGAGGTTTTAATGTCTGGGCCAGGGCTGTTAGCTAACTGTTGAATGCTAACAAAATAAGTTTGTTAAAATGACAACGTTTGCCAGCAGTTAAGCAGAGAGTTAAAATTCTAACATAAACAAATAAATAATGTCATGTTTCAGTTTTTAAAATGAAACTTTAAACTGTTAGCAGTTTATTATAAGCTCAACATTAGCAGCTCACCACACAAGCTACAAGCTAAGCACAGCTAAGCTACTGTAGTTAGCCTAGCCGTATTGTTTCCAAGCGGCGACTGAACATACAAATAGATGGTTTTAAGAATTTTACTTTTGGTACAATTGTATTGTTGGTTATTAGGCAGAGTAACAGGGACACGGTGTCTTTACAGATACATCATTGTGCAGAAAAATATTTTGCAAAACTAAAAACATTCCCAGCTTCAGATGTACTTTGTGTTTATGTTAATTAGTAAATGTTAGCTAGCACTCTAACCTAACATGGTGGAACATTGTAAACATCCTATCTGCTAAATATCGGCGTGTTAGCATCATTATGAGCATGTTAGCTTGCTGACATTAAACCCATTTATACTCAAATAGCCGCTAGCATGGCTGTAGACTCTTGAATTCAATTATTTACCCCAAACAAGATTACTTCACCCCCAATGCATTAGGGTGGATGCAGAAGACTCAACATTGGAGATCTGACTTTCTGCATGGCTTTATGCTACTATGGGATTAGACAATATATTTTCTAATTTGGGTGAACTGACCCTTTAATTTCTTCTGTCCAGATGAGCAGTGCAAAGGAAAACGACAAGAACGGCACACATGTTTCCAAGAAGGCCAAAATGAGTGAAGACACTTTGACTTTGCACATGGACGGCATCCCTGCAGACACGCTCAGTAAGGTACGTGTCACTTTTGTTGTTGTTGTTGTTTGTTTAAATTCTGCCAACCACCGTGGAGGCGAGCCATAGTCGGTATTAGATTCGACACTAAGGCATTTACTAGTCAAATGCTGGTAAAATATGTAAATAGACGATGGATTTGCATCACTCAGTAGCCAAATCAAAGATGGTAATCTATTGAGAGGCTGGTTAAATTTTAATATTTACTAGCCATTTAGAAAAAAAAGTACATTTTGCACCCTGAAACCACATATGAAGACATTAGCCTGTTTCATGCAAACTAAGTGAAAAAAAAGAGTACAAATTTCTCCAATTTATGTGAAATACTGGCTGCCAAAGTAAGTGCATCTTGCAGTGTGACAAGAGTGTGATTGTGTAAGCTAATTTTACATTCATAACTTTATGTTTCTGTTATCCAAAACTCGTTACTCACGGTAGGGAGTCTGTTTGAGAAGTATGTGCTGCTGCCGCTGCTGGGAAGATTCTCAGATTACGAAATCACAGAGATTATATTAGTCTGATTCATGCGGAAAGAATTAGTCGCAGGATCATTCAGTGACTAATGACAAAACTATATTAGCGTCATTTTACAATAGAAGACTCCCAGCTCAGCTTTTTGATCACAAGTTTACCTGACTTAATTTGAAATTTTCAAAAGCACAGATGGCGTCACACCCAACTCTAGGGAACACTCATTTACTGAAGTACACTTCATGTAATGTTTGATTTAGTATTTACTTCACTACATTTATTTGAGAACTTTAGTTTTTCAGATAATATTACAAAATGTAATCAATAAATCATACTGTGTATATATATATATATATATATATATATATATATTTATAT
>CALSBV010011010.1:8648584-8663813 GCA_943590825.1 Bovichtus diacanthus | reverse complement strand
CGTGGCTAAAAAGAGCAGATTTTTACTAAATGCCAGATTATATGTTACAACACAATCCAAAATCTGGGTCGTTTTGTGAGGAGGAAAATTGCTTAAAGTAATACATCGTCTCTAAAATGACCAGCGTGTGTATCAGATACTCTCCCCGTGTTACCTTGGTTTCTGGAAGAAAACTGAAGAGAATCCAAAAGTGGAGAAAAGTTTTGGTGTTGAACAAACAGAAGAAAATCAACTGGAGTTTCTGTTCAACTGTTCAGAAAATAATGAGACCAAAGCAAATGACAAACAATCCCCCATTGTGCTTCTTCTTCTTCTTCTTCTTCTTCTTCTTCTTCTTCTTCCTCTTCTTTTTGTTTTTCTTCTTCTTCTCCTCCTTTGTCTTTTTATTTTTCTTCTTCTTCTTCTTTGTCTTTTTATTTTTCTTCTTCTTCTTCTTCTTCTTTTTGTTTTTCTAAATTTTTTTCTTCTTCTCCTCCTTTGTCTTTTTCTTCTTTTTCTTTTTCTTCTTCTTCTTCTTCTTCTTCTTTTTGTTTTTCTTCTTTTTTTTCTTCTTCTTCTTCTTCTTTTTGTTTTTCTTCTTCTTTTTCTTCTTCTTCTTTTTCTTCTTCTTCTTTTTCTTTTTCTTCTTCTTCTTTTTCTTCTTCTTCTTTTTCTTCTTCTTCTTCTTCTTCTCTGTCTTTTTATTTTTCTTCTTCTTTGTCTTTTTCTTCTTCTTCTTCCTCTTCTTCTTCTGCTCCTCCTTTGTTTTCTTCTTCTTCGTCTTCTTTTTTTCTTCTTCTTCTTTTTCTTCTTCTTTTTCTTTTCTTCTTCTTCGTCTTCTTTTTTTCTTCTTCTTCTTCTTCTTCTTCTTCTTCTTCTTCTTCTTCTTCCTCTTCTCCTCCTCCTCCTCCTCCTCCTCCAGGTACAGGAACCAACGCCTGCTACATGGAGGAGATGAAGAACGTGAAGCGTGTGGAGGGCGAGGCCGGGCGGATGTGCATCAACACAGAGTGGGGCGGCTTCGGAGACGACGGCTCCCTGAAAGACATCCAGACGGAGTTTGACGTCGTAGTCGACGCCTCGTCCATCAACCCCGGCGTCCACACGTGCGTACGACGGATGATTTGGAAAATGTTTTCAATACAGAAACAATTAGTCGATCCACAGAAAATTGACAAACTATTCCAATAATACTTAAAAAAACAGAGATATTATACAAATATTTGCTTTGACGATTTGCTGTTTTTCTATCATTTTGAAATCTTTGGGCTTTGGACTGCTGCTCTTACAAAACAAAACAACTTTTAGACTAAATAGTCAATTAACAAAAAACAAAAGAAAAAAAGATTGATCAATAATTAAAAGAATTAGCTCAGAAAGTGTTTCCAGTAAAAGGAAATTGAGACCGAAATAAGGAGAAAATGAGCTGTCCCCATTTTCTAATGACATATTTCGATCTTTTTCTGCGTGTTTTCTCCTGTAGCTTTGAGAAGATGATCAGCGGCATGTATTTGGGAGAAATCGTTCGGCTGCTGCTGGTGAGGCTGATGGAGGACAAGCTGCTGTTTAAGGGACAGACATCGGAGGCGCTGCTGACCTCGGGCTCTTTTGAGACCAAATTCATCTCTGAGGTTGAGGAGTGAGTGTTCGATTCTGTGGTCTGGAGTCGGAAAATGATCCACTTCAGTCCTTTCTTTAAAGGGAAATTAAAGTTTTGCTTTAAACTTTATTGGTTCTGATAACGTTTCTAATCACAGATCTCTTTACATCACTTGAAGAAAGAACCAGGCCTTTATTTGAGACAGGCTATTATAGACTTTTTACTCACATTTTAGAACATTTGCCAGCACAACAGACACTAACATCTTTGTCTCTTCACTTCCTGTCTGTGTCTCTGGTTCAGGAAGGACGACGGTCTGGAAAACACGCAGAAGATTCTGATTAAATTGGGATTGAAATGTGATTTGGTCGACTCCCGCGTGGTGCGACTGGTCTGCGACGCCATCTCCTCACGCTCCGCCCGTCTCTGCGCCGCTGCCCTGGCAACCCTCGGCAACCGTATCCGTCTCAGCCGTGGGCTGGAACATCTGAAGACCACCGTGGGGGTGGACGGGACCGTCTACAGAAAACACCCCAAGTAAGAAGCACTACGAGGAAAATACACACAATATATATATATTTATATATGTACAGATACATGTGTATAATCATCATATAAAATCAATCATTTTAAACTTCCTTAAAATAGAGAAAGTAATTGATATTTACTGGAAAAAACATGAAATTGGGTTTTGTTGACAAACTCTCCTGTAACTGAAAATGGAGAAGTGTAATGTTCACACATTTATCAGTAAAAGTTCAAAGAAATTCCATTTTAATTTTTTATTTTGTGCCTTTCTACGTCAAATGAACCAGATGAGGAAGTCATGGTTGTTTCAGTGTGGTGGAGATATGAAATCATATTTATCTGTGTTTGTGAACAAGCAGGAAGCGGTGCTGACACGTAACACACTTCCTGTCTTTGTGAGAACAACTTGCATGTTGAGAGAATAACAGAAATCAAACCATCTCAGTGTTTGAAAGTCCCGTCACTTCTCCTTCCTGCAGTATTATTTCCCCTTTATGTGTTTCATGACACATTTCTGCAGAAGATGTTGCATTTACATCAATGAGTGTGCAAAATATTCTTCTTGACAAATATGAATGTTTCTCTCCTTTCTTTTGGCAATGAATATTTCCCCCCCCCCTGTAGTTTCAGCAAGGAGCTCCAGGCGACAGTGCGCCTCCTCGCCCCCGAATGTGACATCACCTTTCTCGTCTCGGAGGACGGCAGCGGGAAGGGCGCTGCCATGGTAACGGCCGTGGCGCAGCGTCTGGCTCTCCAGTCCCGACTGTTAGAGGAGAGTGATGGTGAGGACGACGAAGAGGAGGAGGAAGATGACTAAAGAGAAGAGAGGATGCACAACACTTTTTCTGTTTTTAAAGCCTGCAGTATTCTCCTCCAGCTAAGTATGTTAATATTATAAATATGTAAGTTTTGCTCCTCCACAACAAAACACTGAGTCCAACTTCAGTTACTTTTCCAGCAGCGACCAGCAGCTCTGCAGCTCGCTCTGTCGGTCGAGCCGCAAAAATGTCCTCACACCTTCGTGGCCACAGTTTTTCACCTGAAATATGGAGATCAAGTGTTTGTGAGGTTGTGTGTGTGTGTGTGTGTGAACACATGGATGCATATGAGTGTTTAGAGAATTATTGATTTGAGGGTAACTTTGTTTTTCTTGGGTTTGCACTCTTTGATGAATATGCACATTTTCGCAGCGTGTATAAATTGTTACGTAGAAGCAGCAGTCGTCTTCTATTTTCAGGGAAGAGGAAGCAGCTTTTTCTGGAGGCTACATTTGCACAATGAAGTCAAGCTTTTAAGTGTGTCCATTCAGTGGGTTTGTTTTCTGGGCTGTAATGACCAAAACAAGCCTCCCGGTGGCTGTAATGTGACTGTGGACTTGCATCACTGCTCCTCTCTTTTGCTTCGGGAAGTCACCGGTGCTCCATCCACCTTCCTACTGCAGGGACACACAGCGCAGCTTTTTGTGCAGCTAAATTCACAACATTGCCAGAGGTGTTGATGCAACACTGCGGCTTTAATTACAGTTGTGTTGCAACTTGAGCTTTGACCATTTCACCTATCCTAAAAATGCACTTGTTGTATTGTACGGAAAATAAATGAGTCAGACAGAGAGGTAGAGGAGGGGGTGATGATGAACTGCATTACTTGAACTTGCTAACCAAAGTTATGTTTGCAGTCTTTGCAAAATTGTTTTTCCTGAAGTGCTAAAAATCTCACTGCTCATTTTGTTTCAAATGAGAAATAAAGGGACAATTTTCTAACATAAGGTGGTATGAGTTATTTGTCTGTATAAGTTTAAAATTCATGTGGAGAAAACTTACTGACCATGTTTTTTGGTGAGCTGCCTTCTAGTGGCTGTTAGTGGAACTGCAGCTGAGTTCACTTTAACACCAAAGCGGTCATCATCAAGCAGCAAAACTAAGTTCCAAGACAATGAGAGATCTGTGAGGAGAATCAAGACTGTGTTTTATGTTGGTGAAGGTTTAAACATTTATTTTTTACATGTTTAGTGGTGTGGTTTAGAAATCTATACAGTGTTTATGTCAGATCTCCACAACGCTCACCTATCAATGTCGTTACTTGAGAAAAAATGGCAAAAACTTTATGCACTATTCCTTTAACACTTTCACCACAGCAGAGAATTGTAAAAATAATAATAAAGATGAATATTAATAAACTTAAACTTGAGTGTGGCACATGAATATTCACCTTTTCTCATTTTAGACAGATAGATAAGATATATTTAAAGCATATGAACACAAGTGTCCAGGTTGCAGTAAGGTGTGCAAAATAAATGTAATTATAATTTATAAGTAAAAAATATTGCACTTTTAAGCAAAATGTAATTAGTCCAGTAAGCAGCCTCTGATATCCACACTGGGACAAAGTGAGGAGGAGTAATAATCATTTATTCTTGACAATAACTGAATTATGAAAAATCTGTTAAAACTCTGAAGATTTGCCCATTTCAGAATAATTCATATTATATAACTATGACTATTATAGTTATTGATGCATTAATGTTTGTAAAGGTGGAGCTCATTTTAATTACTTTATATAGTGCTGGGTAGCTTAACCTATAAGAATGTATCATGATTTATTATTTTGGTTATATATTGTATTAATAATCTGAATCTGTTGCTAAATTACCAAAGCTGTAGCGGAGTAGAAGTATAAAGTAGCTTAAAATGCACAAGTACAGCACTTGAGTACTATATATGTGATTAAATACAGTATATATGAGTCTCCTTTGTTTCATACCACGTGCAATTAAATGATTAAATACCAAGAATGATTAAATAACGAGGCTTGAAATCCATTTTCATTACTAAAACCTTTAAAATATGCAAAGCAGCAAGAAGCAAGTCCTTTAATATTAATCTGAACTAAAGAAGACGAAAGTATTTTTCATCAAACGTTGACAACATCTAAGGTTTTTCACTGTGCTTCGTGACTGATTATCCTTATATTTGATTCCTGGGTGAGAATATCCTCCGTATGCTTCACTGCAGAGTAAAGCCTCCACTGCTGTGCTGCTGCAGCTCTCACTGACATGCAGAGGACAAAGTGGAGCTGCAGCCTTGCTCCTGCCATGCAGGGGGGGATATGAGGATGAGAGTCAGGAGCCGCTCCGGCTGCTCGTCTCCGTACTGCAGCACTACAGTCACAGCTGTGGGACAGTGTTTATTAATGCACACCGAGCGTGTAATGCAGTGTTTAAAAGAAGACAAGATGGGAGATTTGTGTCTTACAACTTCGACTGTGTGCTGCTAATGTAATGTAATTTCAGGCAGTGGTGGAAAGTAACTAAGTACATTCACTCGAGCGCTGTACTTAAGTACATATTCAAGGTGCTTGTTCTTTACTTGAGTATTATCCTTTTATGCTACCTTATACTTCCACTCCGCTACATCTCATGGGCAATTTTGTACGTTTGACTCCACTACATTTGTCTGACGACTTTAATTACTTTTCAGATTCGTTTTTCTTGCCCTTCCTGTCCAGTGAACACCACGTGTCTCCAGATGTGTTGATGCTGAATGTTTGTGATAAACTGAACGATGAAGTTTTTCCTTTGTGTTGAGAACATTCTCCTCCTCCTTAAGCTCAATAAAGTCTTTAAAAAGCTTTTTGGATCAGCTGGAAAAAGCATCGTCACAAAGCTGAAAACAGGCTGTTTTTCTGAGAAACTCATGAAAAGACAAATATGTGATGACCTGACAGAATCTGATGCATTGTGTAGATTAAACTACCAACAGGATATAAAGGAGTTAAAATGAGCACAAACATAAACATCTACAGCAGTAACATGCAACATACACATTAATGCAGCAGTAATATTGATCCAAAAACATCATAAATAATAATTAAACACTGACGGGGAACATTTTACTGCACAATGAATACTTGAATGAATTTTCCAGTCTTGTTTTAGTGCTTTCATGTGTTAAAGTAAACTCCACACAGAAAGTGGCAGTGGTGGAAAGCACATTTACTCATACATGTTTGAGGTAAAGGTAATATACTTTTACTTAATTTGAGTATATCCATATTAAGCTACTTCAGTAAACTATCCTGAAAGTATAACTAAGTACAATCTAGTTGAGTATATATTCCATATAGTGTGAGGGAAAACAAGCCTGAAATCAACTTTAATGAAAGCTGACGTCACCCCTTTTGTTTCCTGTCGATTTTGACCTTGAGATTCAACAAAATACAAACAAATTTAATCTGAGAAACAAAGTTGAGCAGAGACTGCACGAGACTGGAATAGTTACAGCTCATTTTCATTAGCACAAAGCCTGATGTGAGAGTTTTAGCTGAGGCCTGCCCCTACATGAAAGTCATGCTGCAGCCTCATGGAGTGGGGGGGGGAGTTTCAACAGACACGTGCTTCCTTCCCCTACTGGAGACATCTGGTAACAGCAGTTTATATATGCTCACACCAGGATACATGACTCCTGTGTGTGTGATCACGTTTCTCCACAAAAATCAGCGGAGCAAGCTGTTATAATCCCGTCAGCTAAAGAGGCTGCTCGCAATTCATCTCAGCTCCAATATGTGCATCATGTAGCCTTGGGTTTACCAGGGTGTGTGTGTGTGTGTGTGTGTATACACTGATCATAGATCTATATTTTTAGATTTATATATTTTCCCCTCTGGCGTAGGGAGCAGAATCCTGAAATTTTAACCCTTAAAGGAGTCTCAAAAAACAAGTCAGGCTTCAGGGAGGAGAGGCATGAAAGGCAGAATATTTAAACTCCACACATAAAGACATAAAATGACATTTTCTCAAGATGGTGCGACTTCATCATGAGTTTAGCCCAATCATATCAGGTTCATCTGCAAAATAAAAGAGATTGAAATAAAGTGAGCGATTCCTATTTTTGTCTTTGCTATGTCTGCTGGTGACCCTGCGTAACAGGTTGTGTATCTATAAAACATTAACATCTGAGCAGTTTCATAGAAGAGTGATTTTCCATTCTCATATTAACTCACTTTAGGAGAAAAGAACAGCAAAGATGAGAGAATAATCCAGAAAAAGAAACACAATTTTGGTGAACAGAATTTTTTTTTTTGTCTTTTTTTTAGGACTTTGTCACATTTTTGTGACAGATTTAGATATCTAGACAGGGGTGAAGTTTATGATTTTGTCATATCAGTCATTGTTGTAATATTGTCCACACAAGCTATAACATTTTCATTAAATTGATAAATTCCTGTGATATTTGTATTTTAGTTCCCAGAGATTGAATACATATATACATTATAGACACTGTATATTATTATTATATAAAATCACAATCTAATTACCAGTGGTGGAATTTAACTATTTATTTACTTGAGGTACTCTGTGAGGTTCTACTTCCTGTATTTCCAACTTCTGCTACTTTATACTGTTATGACTATTACGCATTTCAGAGGTAAGGCAAGTTTATTTATCAACATTTCGACAAAAGGGAAATTCAAAGTGCTTTTCAAAAACATAAACGCATTAAGACATAGTACCACCGTTCATGTTAATGTATCAATAATACTGATCCAAGAATCTGATTTATGAATAAATATACAAATATATATATATATTCATAATACATTTAGCTGATAATATCTATTTTTACTTTAGTAATATTGGCATTAAGTGCATTTGAATACTTATCCCACCACCGCAAATTGCACATTACAGCCTGATCTTTTTATACATTTAAGCCTTTTGTTGTCATGGTTATATAGGTCTGATTATTAATGTTAATGAATATTTAAGCTTTATATTCCCACAGGTACTTCTACTACTTGGATATAATAATTGGAATCATAATTCCAGGGATATACTGGGAGACGTACGTTTTTAGTGTTTAACAAAGACAGAGAATATGGCAGCTGTAAAAATGTGTTTGGATGCTGTCATTACAGGCTGATGTGTCTCTGCTACAGTATTTTTAACCCACGCTGTGCTGACAGAATGTGCTTCTATAAGGAGACACAAGCCTGTTCCTGAACAGTCAGATAATAAAAAATAAATGATATAATAAATAAATAAAATTATAATACAAAAAATAAAATAAAATAAATAATAAAAATTGAAAAAAATTGAAAGAAATGTAATAAAATAGAAGAATAAAAAAATAAAAAAATAAAAAATAATTAAGATGTGTAAACAATTAAGTATATAAAAAAAGTTAATTACAAAATAATGTATTAATAAAATAAAATGTATTAAAAAAGTTGTATATATTAATATATATATATATATATATATATATATATATGAGAAATTATATATAATATATATATATATCTGGAGTATATAATATATATTTAGAATAATAATAAAATTAAATATAAAAAAAAGTTAATTACAAAAGAACGTATTAACAAAATAAAATTTACAAGAAAAAAATAAAAATAAAATATATATATATATATATACATATATATATATATATATATATATATATGAGAAAAAAAAAGAAAAAAAATGTAGAAAAAGAGAAAAGAGAAAAGAAGAAAAGAGAAAAAAGAGAAAAAAGAGAAAAAAAATTGAAAAAAATTGAAAAAAATTGAAAAAAATTGAAAAAAATTGAAAAAAATTGGAAAAGATGATATATATGAAAAAATGAAAAAAGAAGCTATAATAATAATAATAAAATTAAGTATGAAAAATTGAAAACAATAGAACGAAAAGAGAAAAAAAAGAGAAAAAAAAGAGAAAAATTAGAAAAAAGGAGAAAAAAAGGAGAAAAAAAGAGAAAAAAGAAAAAAAAGAAAGAAAAATTTAATTTGGAAACAAAAATGATATTATAATAATAAAATTAAGTATAAAAATAATTACATTTGAAAAGATTAAGTATAAAAAAAATAAAATGTATAAGAAGAAAAAAACATATATATTTATATGAGAAAAAAATAAATAAAAGAAAAATATTAAAATTAAATTAAAAAAAAATGAATAAAATTGAAAAAAATGGAAAAAAATTATATATATGAAGAAAAAGAAAAAAAAGGAAATAAAAATATATAATAATAATAATAAAATGAAATATGAAAGAATAATTTGGGTAAAAAATAAATTAATAAAATACAATTAATAAGTCAAAATATATATATGAGAAAAAAAAAAGTTTTAAAAAGTTTTAAAAAGACAATAATAATAAAATAATTAATAATAAAAAGTATTAATAATAATTAATACAAATATTAATTTAAAAAATAGTATATATTTTTTTATAAATGTATCCAATCAAATGTGATTTTTGGTGACTACCTTACACGTCCATTATATAAAATCACATTTTACCGCTCGCTGCGTGGTTAGCTAGCAGAGCAATAGATCAGTATTTCATTTTCATTGGTCATTTAGCAGACTAGGCAGCAGCGAGGAGTACGAGAGAAGCTATGGCGGAGAGCCACTAAACAGTGGTAATGTAACTACATTTTCTCTAGCACTGTACATAGGTACTAATTTGAGGTACTTGAATCTTTTATTTTCATGCCAATTCTACTTTTACTTCTCTACATCTCTGAAAGGAAAAAATAATATCATCAATGTGGCTGTTGATAACAATATAAAAGTTATTCAAAGAAATGATCACAAATAGGCAAACAGCTCTATATTTCTCCACATCAATTTAATGATATGTGCAAACATTTCAGACACGTACTCACCAAGTCAACATAATGAGTTTTAATCAAATAAAAAACATATAAACAATAATGATAATAAAGACATTAAAAAGAAAAAAAGAAATAGGGTTAAAGAAACCACATGGATATCTAATTTTAAGAAAAAATGTATCCCTTATTCCTATATAAAGCTTTCATCACACAATTTGACAGTATTATCACTTATTTTAATTTAATGATATTTTGTATCTAAACCCCGCCCACGTGGGTCGCGTCACACGGAAATACGTCACATCACTGAAGCCAAAGATGCTTCAACTGCCGTTTCTGCTGTGACTTTAACATTAAGTTGTACTCTGTGGCAAACTTTGGCCACACCTAGATCCTGTCCCATTTTCCAAAAAAAAAAAAAAACCACACACAAAAAAACCCAGCTTTTTTATTTTTTCTTTCTGGTGCGTTTGTTTGTGTGACGGCGAGTCCCGGCGGTGTAACCGGAGAGGGGCCTCATAGAGGGAATGCAGGACTGCAATGGAGCACAATGCAATACAGGTAAAGCCGATATAATTTCCAAATAAATGTCGATTTATGTCACTTGCACCCGGCGAGTTTTCGATGTGTTATTGTGGGGAATATTTTAACCGTGTGTCGCTGTGAATTGAAGCCCAATTTCGTGTTTTATTTAATTTAGTTTGCCCATGTCGTATTGATTGTTTTCCCATATCAACCAAACCCCAAGCACCGAGAGTTGCTCTGACTGCAATTACAACTTTATTCAACCGGGCTCAACTTTTTTTTTCCCCCCTCCAGAGGTGGAAAATAAACAGCTGATATTTAGTATTTTTACGGGGAAACAATCGGATGTGACACCGAGCTGTCGCCTCGTTTGATATCGGAGTCTCAGCCGTTAAATTTCAGTTTAATATTTCTGATATTTTCGCCGTGTTAATGATTAATTTCTTTGTGTGTCGTGTCGACAGTCTCCGCTTCTCCTCTGGCTACCAACCCCCACCCACACTAACGACACATTAGCTAAATAAATTTTAATTTTTATGGACGTTTGCTTGACTGGAAATATCAGGAAACTTTTAAGCTAGTCTACCTTTTTTTTTTTTTTTTTTTTTTTTTTTTTTTTCCAAAAAATAAAAAAAAAAAAAAAAAAAAAAAATTCCTTACAGCGATTTTTTGGATTGCTTTTTTTTTTTTCTTTTTTTTTTTTTCATTTTATGAACGCAGACAAAATTAATTTCCACCACCGACGTGATATTAAAGATTGAAATATTATTATTTTTTCGACAGGGACGAGGTGCAGCAGGCACTAGTGTTGGTTATAATAGGAAGCATATTGATATTATTATCAAATCCCTCCCGACATTTTGTCTCCGGCGTAATTACCACAGTTTAAGGAGGAATGTTAATATTGTGTGTGTGAAGGAGGAAATCTGGAGTTTTTATACTTGAAATAGCGAAGATTAGTCCTGCCTTTAATAATGAAAAAAAAAAAAATAAAAAAAAAAAAAAACAACAACCCAGGAAACATTCAGAGGACACAGTTGAAGCAATGTGATCTTTTAGTCGGAATAAAAAACGAACAAAGTTATTTATTTTTCATAGGAATCCTATATGTGTGGTGAGGGGGGGGTATTATATTTTTTAATATCTCTGTTTTTAATTATTAATTTATTGCAGTATTGAGAGGTTTTCTCCCAGTGGTGAACTTGTGAGTTTTTTTGAATAACAGGATATACCCAAGGTCAATACTGTGCAGACTGTGTGTTTGGATTATATTTATTTATTTATTGTCTAAAGCATGAGGCATTTTATTATTAATATTCGTCGGAGGGTTTTTTTTTTTTTAACCCCCTCCTCTCTCCCTTCCCGTACTGAAAACTGTTTAAAAAAAAAAAGAAAAAATATCTCACTGCATTATTCCCAGAAATATCACGAGAACTGACGTAGGCTGGGTGCAGATTAAGGGTTTCCATCTTAAATTCTTGTGTGTGTGTGTCTGTGTGTGTGTGTGTGTGTGTGTGTGTGTGTGTTCACATTTTAGACAGAGGGCTGCCTCTCATTGCTCAGATTATATTTGTGGCTTTTATTTTCCTGCCTGCTCAGCCCTGCCTCGTTTCCACCGCTAGGCTGGAGCAATGCTTCAACTGGCCCTCCCCCAGGGCCATAAAAAAAGAAAAGAAAAGGAAAGATATTCATATAACCCTCCTATAGTACATAATAGTATGTTTATGATACACTATACTCACTTGATGGTAGTACTTATCATATGGTCTCTCTATAATTTAAGTTAAATATATGTATAATGTTCATTCTGGGGTTAAAACCGTGTCTGCATAGCTAAATAGTGACTACTCACTTTGTTGTAGTATTTCCTGCTTTTACATCTATAAAGATATAGATGTAACTGTAGTCGTGCTCAAAAGGATTTATAGTTTATTTTATGAACAGGAAACGCATCTGCAACAATTTAATAATAAGAAAAATGCACCGATAAGCTGTACACGTCATGATACTATGTAATAAGTAAAGATAAGATGGTAATAATAAAATAATAAGAAACGTATGATGAGAATAGAGATGTATAATTGTATTATTGATGAATAATCTTTTATTATAATAATGGAGTAAAACATTTCCAATATGATTTCGCTTAATATAACATTTATATTATTTTTTCTTCTATTTTTCCTTGTTTTCCCTGCTCATATACTCACACATCACTAGACCTCAAGCTATTAATCGATCACTGAAAGTATGATTATCGATTAGTAATTCTTTAAGCATGAATGCCCCAAATGATCTGGTTCCATCTTCTCATGTGAGCTAAATAGTGAATGTATCTGAGTTTGCTTGAGGCTCTTTCCTTGTTTTTTCTTTCTCATTTACATAGAACTACCTACAAATAACTAGACAAACTATTGATCCGTCAGTTGATGGACAGGAAATAAATCTGCAAAAAGTTTGAAATTTGTGAAGCAAAAATTCTTCTCAGCTTCTCAGATGTGAATATTTACCAGTTCTCTCCGTCTTCTGTGATAATAAATTGAATATTCTTGTGTTTTGGACTGTTGTTCAGACAAAACAAACAAATGTATTTATGTTAACATGACATTTTATAGACTAAATGATTAGTCAAGAATGTAACCACCAGATTAATCCATTATTATAATAAGCACAAATTGCAGCTTAATTACATAACTATTTAGCTTTAAAAAAAATATTCTTTATCCTGAATTTTAATATTATTTTAAATATATATTTATAATATGATATTGGGGGCTAGTACTGTGTGATTTTTACCGTACTTTAATTTATTTATTCTTCCTATTTGTCCTGTTTAGTATTCCTGTAGCCTTTTATTCTGACTTTATTATAGTCTTTCTTGTATAAAGTATAATAGTAGCCTACTTTAAAAACATCCACATTGTCACAGCAATGTTCCCGGAGGTGTTCCCAGGGATCCAGAGAGACTTTATCTGTCTTTATGGTATCCATTTTTCAAAATGATTACCATAATATTCTTTAAATATGTGATATTCCTACAGTGGCTGATATTGTGTCTGTCGAGCTCAATAGTGACTTTGTCTTATTTTATTTTATTCTTCCTGTTCTTATAAGAAACTGTTTTAATATTACTATATTATTAATCTTTTAATAATCCTATTGTGTCATGTTTAGTACTTCCTAAATTAACCCTTTTTATAGTAGATACTTTATCTGACTTTATAGTATTCTTAGTCATATGAAATAATATTTAAATATCTATAATATAGTACCTATCATGGCTAATGTTGTGTCTGTAGAGCTTAATGGTAATTGTATCTCATTTTATTCCATTTACTCTCGTTCTTTGTCCGAGAAAATGGCTTTATGTTCCTTTTTATCATTCCTCTAATGTTCGTCTAATTCTTACTTGATTACATTCCTCCTCGTTAGTATCGGGTATAATAGTTCAGCAATAAAAACCTATAATTCTCCTATAGTGGCTCACAGGAATCAGTGGAGACGTATCTGACTTTATGGTACCCACAATCTTATTATAATACTATAATATTACTTAAAATATTCATAATATACCTATAAGGGGTAATATTGTGTCTGTGGAGCCTCACAGTGATTTTATCTGACTGTATTTTATTCAATCTCCTTCTTTTTACTTGACATATTCCCTTAAATGCCTGTTAAATGATCCAATAATACTTCTCTAGAGGCTAATACTGTCTTGTAATATATCGTCCCTCGTATCATGTTATAATAAAATACCTGCTTTACTATAATGTTCCTTAAATATACAGCTACAATAGTCATATGCTAGATAATATTGAGTCTGTAGATCTCCATACGGATTTATTTGACTTCATTTTGATTAATTCAATTTGTATACTTATAAATAGCAGTGAAATAACCAACTATAATTCTCTTTTAGGAGCTGATACTTTTGTTCATAGTACTTGTACTGTTTAGACGTACTTAATTATACCACTACTTGTATCGTATCCAGTATATATATATACTATATATATATATATATATATATATTAAACCTTAAATAATCTTCCTCTATGGTCTCACAACATACTGTAGCCTAGATACTTCCCTTTTATAATATTCCCCACAATGTTTAATACCGCCTCCTATGTTGCTCTGCAGTGATTTTATCAAACTTAATGATTATAATTTGTACATTAGAATACATTTGTAGGAGCTATTTGTATCTCTGTGACTCAATATTGAATTTTTAGAGCGTTATAATGCGTCTGTTTTTACTCTGCTGTTATTTTAATTCACCTAATCCCTGGTGTATCACTGAAATACATCCTCTTGAGACTTGGAAATTATTTTTTTGTCATCTGAAGTAAAAGCCTCAGTGTCCTTTTTCCCGCAAACTCCATGCATGCAGGATGTTTGAGTCCTGATGTGCTGCAGAAATCACATCCTGGGCTTTCTAGTGATGTAACGCACATGGGGGGTGTGACCAACAGAACTCATTTTATGTGTTTTCAAAATGGGGGGATTACAGCAAACACGCTTTATGGAAGCTACATTTACAGAGATGTATTGTTCCTGTTCTCCATGAGGACGTTGTGTTTTTTTTTTTTTATTTAAGAGCGTCTTAACTGGATTATATTGCAATTTTAGATGTTAATGTTCATTTTAAGCCTTTTTTAAAATTCATATTTTAACACAAGTCCTCTTGCGGGGGGGCAGTGGGACTTGCTTTTTCTCGTTTTCCGTTATTTTCCATGCAGGAAACAGAGTGAGGCAGAAAAGATGTTGTTAAGGGAGAGCCAGACGAAAGAGAGGCAGGCAGTAGAGCAGATTTTATTATTATTTTAAAAATATTTGTTTACACTATTCATGAAATGAGGAAGAATTCAAAAGAAAATATAATATATTTGTGCATTGTAATGTTCTTTTTGTCGAAAAGATTGACCTGATGTCCTCTACAAGGGACTTGTTATAAAACATATCTAAATAATATTGAGA
>CALSBV010011010.1:8572885-8623584 GCA_943590825.1 Bovichtus diacanthus | reverse complement strand
TCTGTCTCTCTCTCTGTCTGTATCTCTCTCTCTCTCTGTCTGTCTCTCTCTGTCTGTCTGTCTGATCATATCAAACAAAGTCACTGACAACACTGAAGTAACAGAGTTCAAAAGTATGAAGCTAAACTTCATGAGTCAGCTTTGAGCCACTGACACCGTCGGCCTGAGGAAGTGTTGAAACTTAAAACCTACGTATTCAGCAAGGCTTCTGACCAAGAATGGATTACAGACAGAAATGTTTTACAATTTTTTATTATATTTAAAGTTGTAAAAATATTTTTCCTTTTTTTTATTTTTTTATAACTGACTAACCTGTCAATAAATACAGAATTAAATGTTTGTTGTTGCAGTTTCCTTTCCAGTAAAACAAAATCTAGTTCCCCTGCTGCACAGTTTGATTCTTTTGCTATTAAACTATCACATATATAAGTATTTTGACAGATTGACACTCCAAAGATCTTAAACAAGTATATTTCACTACTCACTGAACACCTGCTCTGCCCTACAATACATCACAGAACCTGAATGATTAACTATATCTGATGATTTTACGACTTTCATGAACTCGTGTGGCCTTCATACTGTTCAGCCGTGTGAAAATAAAACATGGCGGCAGAATCACTTCTGTTAATTTGACCCTTTTTTAAAAAAAAATTTGGCTCTGTTTTATTTATTTATCCAACCCACAAGGTGTTTCAAATGAGTATTACAGGAAGTGCGTTGTAGTGTAATGATGACGGGAAGTATTTCTGCTCTTTTGCAGAGGCAGCTGTTTTGTATTTTCATACAGGTTTATACATGTCCTAATTCCCAGGCTTTTTCCCCATCACAATGTTTTAAACTTTGGTAGCAACACTGGGAGTCATTTTGTAAGAGCCGCTTCAGTGATCTCTAAATAAATATTTTGAGTCACTATCGGGGGCTGCAGACGTGCCTCTGCCATGCTGAACAGTCTCAGGAGTTAATTTTAAACATTTGTATCTCTTAGTTGTTTAATATATTACAATATCTTGCTCAGAGTTGCTTTTATACATCTTAATATATTGCCTCACTGCAAGATGGTGCAACTTTATCGTCAGAGGTGTTGATGCCAGAGGTGGTTTCTGCAGAATTTATGGCATGATCGCACCCTAAAAAATGTAGGGAAGATGCTGTGGGCTCCATGTATTTAAGTTTTTATTTAATAGTTTTCATCTCTGAGGGCCCTTTTTTTTTTTAAATGCATGAAAATGTCAAACTGTAGAAAAGGCTGAATTTTTTTTAGGATATTGAGAAAACACAACATTGTGGACAGTTTATTTCAGTCCAGCTTTTTGTTTGACCAACAGTGTCCAACACTTTGGTTAATGAAAATATGCCTTTAAAATTAGTGACCAAATTTACCAAGTCATTACAGGCCGCTTAATTAACCAAATAAACATACTGATGGCTTCTTTCCGACACTAAGCCAAATTCATCCACCGACACTAAAGTCTAATGTCTCTGCGACTGGTCACGGTCCTCTTCGGACTTAAAACAATTACATTGTTTTTATTATTACTGTCCTTATCTAGACGTAATGACACGTAGGGCTGGATTTGTAATTATGTGTGTTTTTACATGTCAGTTATATTAGATTTTCTTACACAGCTACTCTTTAACTTTGGCTCTCTGTAGCTTTCTATTATTCCTACAGCTCTAGGTTTAAAAGAAAGAGAGGTTCCTCTCTAACCTATTTTCTTTTCCACTCTAATGTTCCTTTATCAGGAGGCTGAGACTTCCCTCAACTATAGATGTTATTTCTGTCTCTGACGTTTATGGGAGCAGCATTCTGGTGTATGATCGTTCTGCAGAGCTTATCAAATGCCACACTCAAATTGTGAAAATGCCATGGGTGCCTGTTAAGTCGCGCAGGGTCCATTAACTCTTCCTCATCAGTGCTGTCTTGTCTTCCTTTCAGTGGTTGGGTGCCCCCTCCTGCCAGCGAGGCAGCTACGCCTTCTATAAGTCGGTGAGCAGCAGAGCTCAACCCGACGGGCCCGCCCAGGTGTGGAAGCTCGGGGAGTTTTACTTCATCCGCTGTGGACCGCAGGATCCTGTGTGCATCGCAGAGGTGAGGTCGCCTGCTTATATGTGATGACATGACTGTGTAATGTGAAAGGCGTCCATCTTATTGATGAACCCATAGAGAATTATCAGCTGAGTCTGCAGTTCCCCTCAGATTTACAGAGTTTCGTTTTTTTTTTTTTTTTGCGTCTTTCAGCTCATTATTTTGGTTTTCCGCACTGCAACTTTCATGTTTTGGTTCCCTCTCATCGGTGTCGATTTCAGCACGCTGCTATTTTAGACAGACACGGTTAGAGGCCAGCTGGTAAACATAGCGGAGCATTTAGCAGCTAAAGAAACGGATGTTTCCCTGAGGAGATGGTAGAGAGCAAAAACGGAGCTAAAAGAGAACATGGATACTGGACATTCATCAGGTGGACACAAACACGACTACAAATGAAGGACCATGTTGCTTCGGATCTGCTGGTTCTGTAAATAAGCAGCTGTTGCTCATACTTTAGCCATATCAACATTATAAGGTGATAATATTTCAGATGTTTTGTAGTAAAGGTTCTCAGTCATGTGCAATCGAGGCCGAAAAAAGCTGCATGTTTTTACTAACAAAATTCTAAAGTGGATTATTAGTATAATATTATTATTATTATTATTATTATAGTCCCAACCTTTATGTTTAAAAGTCTGGTAAATGAACCATGGCTGTCGAGAGACAATTTTAGCATTTTGAATTGTAGCTGCGTGGCCACGATGTGGGAGAAAATATCCTTCAAACTCCAAATAAAACATGTCAGCGCTTTAGAGTTTAAGCCCCCCCCCCCCTGTAATTATTCTAGACTAGTCTATTTAACATTTCAGTTTTGTTTTTGTTTTGTTCTTAGCAAAAATGCTAAACATACCTGATTCCAGCCTCTCAAATGTGAGTATTTATTGCTTTTCTTTGTGCTGTATGATCGTAAAGTGAATATTTTTTTTTAGGTTTTAGACTGTCGGTTGGACAAAACAAAATCAATAGATAATATAAAATTGTACTTTAGCTGTACCCCTTAATTATTTTGTTTAATTTAATGTCTTAATGTTTTTATTATAACTCTTAAAATGTACTACAGTGGTTTTTACTGTTGCACACTCGTAAAGTGGTGCTGTGGTGCTGAAAGAAATACAGATTAAAACAATTAAATTGAAGCGGCAGAGATATTCAGACTTTTAGTCTGGATACTACACTTCCCATATGGCAACTTGATAGAGTCTTTGGTGAAACGGCAGCGTCTTTCGGATTTTTATGACGCTCCTGCAGAGCCACAGAAGACATTATTCAACCGTATTCACAGCGACCATGACGTGTCGGCTGAGCTCGTTGTGTAAATTATGAGTACCCCTTTAAATGTTGACTATGACTAACCCAAACTAAAACTGAACCCTAAATGGGTCACACTGCTGCTCTCCTGCCTGCACACACGAGCTTTAGAAGACTTCTAGTATGTTTTATCGTCTACGTCCCACGACGAGGCTAAATTTAGTCAATTTAGGTAGCGAGCTGTGCTAATGAGTGTATTTAGGTTGATGGAATTGACAGTGAATGATTGTAATGACGGATGTGAAGGTTTTCGGGTTAATGCTTTTGTTCAAATGACAAACTCTGGAAGGAGAGACACAATGAGGTAACGCAAAACAGTTTAAATGGGTCAAAGAATCTGAACTAACAGGTTTATCGGGAGGAATAAACAATATAAACATATGGAGCTTCTTTCAGTTATTCAGAAATTGAACATGTCGGTCTCGTGTCTCAATAAACACCTTGGGCGGTTTGATGTAAAAAAATCTTGCAACATCAGACCTGAAAAACTTTCACAAGTCCGAACTAAATGCTGTGAGATAAACAAAGACTGCAGCTGCACCACAAGGTAAAACATGTACAGAGAGAGTTGCAGATTAAATGTGCCGCCCTAACGTCACTGTTAGAATGTATCATCTCAATCATCATCTATTGTGCACGCTATCGGTTTCATAAAACAGGAAACGCTGTGAAAGAGATTATTTCATGTTGTTGAGGAACTCAGTCTTCTCATATATATATATATATATATATATATAATAAAAATCTTCCCCTGCGACCGAAGCACAAGAGGTTAAAATTCCTTATACAATCTCTGCGTATTTCCGTGCATACTGCATGAAAATAAATGTGGGTGATGAGCAGTATGCGAAACAGATTAGCTGTCAATCCATGTATGCTAAAGCATTAGCATGAAGTGTGTGTGGAATGCCATTTCATTCAATATTAAAAGAAAACATTAATAAATAAATATGTTTATGAAATGAATGAATCAATAAATATATAAATAAATGTAAATATAAATATATTAATAAGGCTATAAATAAATAAATATTCTTTTAGTTTCTTTTTAAAAAACAGGATGTTTTTTTAAAGGACTGTTTTTTATTTATTTCAGGGGAGTTTTATTTTCCTAACGCTCTCATTTGCATATTTCACAGCTCTTTTCATTTCCTTCTGTTACTTTCAAATCATATTTCCTGGAGACTGACCTTCAGATCACGTTCCTTGCTAAATTCTATTTTCTAATCTGTCTATTTATTGCCGCATTTATTTATTTTAGTAATGATTTCATACCCATATTTATGGCATATTTATTTATTTATTTGGTAAATATTTAATGAAACTGCATTCTGTAGAAGTGTGTTCCTCAAAGTGAAATCCTGCTCCGTTTGAGTTGTTCAGTCTCTTTCTCTGCTCTACAAAAAAAAGAGCTTTATATTTCCACATATTTGAATAGATTAAATAATTAATAATAATAAAATGCAGCAGTGCAGAGTCTGGTTTACATGCAGTAGGAGGTTCCTATGCGTTTCAGCCTGTCTACTCAGGCAAATTATTTCTGGGTGAATAAATAAAACCAAAAAAAACCCTCCAGAAACGTCTCCTTATGATTCACGTCTGACCTCCAAACCGGCTCAATCTGGTCCACTTCAGTTCACACTCGCATAATGTTTTCTTTACTCCCGACCCGTCAGCCTGCTCAGACTGAATCTGACGTCAGTGCCATCAGGACTAGTTTTCTTTTTTTTGCCTGAATATTTGTCTTTCTGTCAGACACTTCCTGTTTGTCTTTCCTGTTTCCTCATCCTTGTATCCCGATTTATACTTAGACCAGCACAATATTTTTCCAGGTTGTCCTTTTTAGAGTTTCACTAATCAGCCTGGGGTGTAACGGTATACCGGTGTCGCACACCTACTTTATATGTTAATCGCTAATAATCATAAGACATTATTTTATTTTTCACAGCTTATGTCGTGTTTCATGTAGTAGGTCATTTAACATACTATAGTGCTGCTTGCATGTACACTAACAGGCTTTAGTTATATAACATATTAAAGTTATATTCCATTTCTTTTATCAGGTTAATGATTCTGTTTGTTTTTATAATTCTGTTTACGTTCCTTTTTAAGGCTCATTGGAACTGATTGGATCCAAACCAGCTTGATGAAGTTGATATTTCAGTTTTCCCTTGTTCACATTGTGTTCCACATTTTTTTTTGTGTTTTGAGCTACACTAGCAGTGTCTGTCTGTCAGTCCAGGATGAAATATAACTACTGCCACGACGTTTGTACAGACATTCATGTGTTCCAGAGGATGAATACATGCTAACTGTGGTGGTCCCTTGACTTTTCATCTAGGGCCACCATGAGCTGTGTCATTTGTCCAGTAATAATGATAATAAGATTAGGCTGACAAGTATAGTAATGATAACAATAATCATAATTATAATATTAATCAACTGAAATCCATGCATAACTGCATAAATTCATGCATAAATGCATAAATGCATGCATAAATTCATACTACGGGATTATTTCTAATAAAGAAAAGTGTGACATTTAAGATAAAATAAGGAGAAAAGGAGTCAAATAAATATAATAATAATAATAAAGTAATAATAATTAGATGGGGATGACAATAATAATAGTAAAATAAAGATGTTTTGAAAAGGAACAGACAATATAATTAGCGGTTTTAAAAAAAAAAAAGAGTCTGAAAGCACCACCGTGTCTCAGAGCTGCTAACATGGCTGTAGACTGTCTGGTTTTATCTTTCATTTTTAAATCAGATATGCAAACGGTGCATATCTGTATATCTCAGCCTGGGCAGCATGTCTCTGTCATCCTGTTCAAGGTTATATAATATAATGCATAATAATGCATAACCTTAATACTGCCTGCAGATATCTGTGGGTTTCGTTCACTTTTGACTCGAAACAAAGAGTGATCAGAGCTGGATATTGAACTTTGGTACTTTTGTAGTACTAACTGAAAAAGAATAGACTGTCACACAATGTATTGACTGTCTAGTTTCTCTGCCTCTAGTTTCAGATTTTTTTTCTCTGTTTTATTATCATTGTAAGTTGAATATCTTTGGGTTTTAGACTTTTGCTCTGACAAAACATTTCATGATGCCAATTTAACCTTTGTTTTTGGAATGACATTTTTCACAAGTGAGGCATTATAGTATTGGTATCATAAATCTTCTACGCTCTAACAGTGACATATGTGAACTATACATATGTTCCTGTTATCAGCGCCTCACATTAAGAAAATGTTGTCTGTCGAGTATAACTGGCTTGTTTTCAGCTCGACTACTGTGCATCGACGTCTTTTATCAGCCTGAGAATTGCGGGATGTTCTCGTTCTATAGAACTTTTTTTTAAAAAACATTATAAAATAACTTAATGAAAATGAAAATCCCTGCTGTTTGGAAGACTCCAGACGTGGTTATCAGTAATCACAGGTTTCCAGACTTCTGAGTGTGCGTGTTCTTCATGTGCAGGTGACCTTACTGTGGGAGGACCAGACACGGCGCCACCTGCTGGCCAGCGCCAGACTCTACTTCCTCCCTGAGGACACGCCGAAGGGCCGGACCAGGGAGCACGGAGAGGTGGGTCAAAGGTCACAGGACGTCTTGCTCCTGCCGCTCATCTCTACATGGGATGATTTTTCAGTCACTTGTTTGTTCCTCCACTTATTCATAGAAATACATCTGTAGTACACTGTTTATATATTTTTATTGTAAACTCTTGGTTTCATTTATTTTTGTTTTAAATTAAAGATGGAGTCTGTTACCTTTTTTTAATCAACCACAACAAATAAACCCCACAAAAAACAGGAACAAAGTCTATATAAGGCCATATATCCACCACAGGATATGACTGGAGACAAAATTAAAGTTGACGCAGTTACTGATAATTATCCTGGCAGACTTTGTCTTCCTACTTGTGTTCAGTCCACCCTATTTATATCTATATGAGTTGCCTTAATCTATAATAATACATCAGAATTTATTTGTTTTTTGTATTTTGTTTTATTATTCTCAATCTGCAAAATTGTCAAATAAATACTAGTGGATTAAAAAGTACAATATTTGCCTCTGAAGTGTTGTGGAGTAGAAGTATAAAGTAGCATCATATGGAAATGTCCAGTATTGTACTTGTAGTGAATGTAAAACGGATGAATAGTGTAGAGAAGTAACCTTTACAAACTACAGTAATTCCTGCATTATCAGTATTTTTGTACTATATACAATATGAAGCATGAAAAATAACAGTGATGTCCCTCTGTAATTCCTGTGGACTCGTAATGTGAGGGAACGTCTCCCTAATATAATCTGGGGAAAGCTTTAAAGACGTCTAAAAATAACCTCGTCACAGGAACACGGCCTCCTTTTTTTTTTTTTATCCAAACATCTTTGGCCAAGAACTGAAACGGGATCATTCAAAGTCTTCAAAAAGTCTCAACAACAAACAAATACTTCATTTGTCCTTAAATACCTCTGTGGTCTGAAATCATTTAATATTCAAAAAATAAATCAGTAAAATGACTTTTCAGCACATGAAAACCAGAAAGAAAGTGATTTCACATGAGAGTAAGAAGCATCAGATGTGGATGTGTTTCTGATTAGCACAGTTCTCATGCAGGCTGCAGCTCAGCCTTCACATGAAAATCCCCCTTTGGGAATGAGACTAATGTATTACCCAAATGTAAATCCTTGATAATGACGTGCCTGAAACCAAATTTTTCCACATTTTGAACTTAGATATTCCGCTGTTGACGTCTCTATATGGAGCTTTAAATGTTCCTGGTGGAAAAACGGGCCTTGTGAAAGTTTTTTTTTTAACAGGAATCATTGCCCACTTTCTTTTTATGAGAAGAGTTTATTTATAAAAACAAAAAGATGTCTAATTTGTGTATCAGGTTTTATCTTAAAGCCATCTTTTTAAAGGATTTGTAGGATCAATCAGTTTTAACCCACTTATAACATTCGTCATTTTAAATGGAACAACCTGTGATATAACTGGAAACTCTTCAGATCTTACCAGATTGGACCAGTTACATTTCTGTAACACAAATCAAGTCTGAACAAAATGTCAGTGAAATACTCAGACTTTAGACACACCTTGTTTCACACCTCCTTATTGAGAGTGCTCTAATAATGTATCACTTATCTCTTATGCTCAAAGTAAATAAAATAAGTTTGAAGCGATAAAGTGAATTTGAATGTGTGTGTGTGTGTGTGTGTGGAAAGATTCTTCTCAGGTCACATCTCTAAAAAAAAAAAATAAATAACGTTAAATGATAAAGATTTACTTAATAAAGAGCAAGCACCTCTATAATAATACATTAATGCATCACCTGCAAAGAAAGTTTTGAAATAAAGTGAAATTTACTTCCCTTTCATACACCAGGAGCCAAATATTGCGCAATCATTAGCACACAAAGACCTTTTCATTAGTCAACGCACGTTTATGTAACGTATGGTTGAAGTGAAATGAATACACACACTAATTATGTATTTTATAAATGCAAACGGTAATGATGTTTGTGTTTATTTGCATATAGAGCGGGGAAGTGGGATCACAAGTGGTCACTCCGGACACACGTGGAGAACCCTTGTATACGCAGTGTGTACGCTCGTTACTGCCAGGTGTGAACGGACGCACTTACAGCGAGCCACTTGGGATCGCGAGACAAAAGTTAATGTTAATGTCGGGTCTTAACTGGGCCTGAAGGAAATATAAATGACACCTCTGCCTCAATGACAAAATGCCATCAACAGATGGATGAAGGCAGCAGTGTTACTTATTCCATGTTTAAAATAAACGGTTCATAGTAAGATAACCATCGGGACTTTTACATAAAAGTAGTTTTAGACCAATTTTACATGTTGGGCTAATGTTTGAATAGCATTTATGTAACGAGGCTCGCGTCTGAAAGGGCCTTTTGTCTGCAAAATCAAGAGTTTAGAGGGCAAGTGGAAGTCATTGATGTTGAGCTTTAAAAAAATGTTTATTCATGACTCCTGCAGAGCCACTTCATGAAAAAACTCTGCCCTTTGCAGTGGTAATGAGCTCCCACCTGGCTGCTGCAGAGCAGGAATGTGAGGAGCTCCCACCTGGCTGCAGCCCAGAGGAGGGTTTTGTTTTTTTGGGGGTGGGGGGTTGAGAGGGAGGGGGGGGGGGGGGGGGACTCTGTCGTCTCTGCCTCGAGGAGGGAAGAGGATCACAGCTGACAAACTGGAATAGGAGGAGACGTCAGCAGCTCCACTTTAGCCCACAGACTTAAATGAGCCGCAGTTAATTTGGGTTTTTATAAAGTGGCAGCAAAAAAAGATCTGACGCTGTTCTGAAGACGATGTTGGCGCTCTAACCTCGTCTTCATCCCGTAACTGGAAGGCCGTCTGCGAGGAAATATTATTTAAACAATGTCCGCTTGAAGATTGAATGATTAATTGCCATAAACTGATAAACTGCTTAAATAAAAACAGCATTTTTTGGCGGTGCAACATGGCCGACTCTGTGGAAATGGCTTCTCTAGTTCTGCTCTGCTCTCATGTATTGCTTATTTTAAGGCATTGCACAACACAAAAGCTCAGCAACTCTTCATTAACTTAAGCGCAGTAAAACCTTGTGGTTCTTTAATGAAGTTGTTTGACTGTTCAGCTCTTACATCCTGTGTAAATATCCCCCACTGTCTTGTTTTAGTTTATATTTGAGCTCAGATTACATTTAAACTAAACAAAAAAGATTAAATGAAAAGAAGGAAACAGAAGTGAAACCCTTGTTTAAAACAGTTATTAACGGATACATGAAGTGTTATATTATTGTTAAATCTGTATTTCAGAAATACTGACGGACTCCATATGTTTAAATGAAGTCATAAAGCAAAAACATAATCAAATGATGAGAAATAATAATAATAATGGGAAAGAAAATGAATAAAAATTGCATCTATTTGAAACTTTAAATAAAGTTTAGTTAATTAGTGAAATGTTATGTCATGTACTTGAATGCAAATACTCAGTGAAGTTTTAATGAATGCTAAATTCACCATGTTTTAAAAAAATGCTTTAATCAACGCACTTTTTTCTTTTAAATTGTAGGAATAATTATTTGTAAAGTTTTCGTCAAAGCTTTATTTAATTTAAAGACTTTACCAGCAAACCAATCAAGTTGTCTTCTTCTTTCAGAAAGTCGGCACGGCTCAGTTTGTTCACCTTCACATGCTTTAATATGAAAGAAATCATAAAAATACAACATTAAAATCTGATTGAACAAACACTGGGTCATTTAATTCACCACATAATGTTTAATCGTTTTCTTGTATTGTCATGAGGAGCCACAGCCACATTTACTTTTCCTACTTGGCTAAAGTTAAAAGTCCATTGTTGTCGGTCCAAGTTGTTTGTTTTCTCACCTGTTCTCCTTCCTCGTGCCTCGTCGAGAGTTCTGAAAATAATTTGTCTAATCCCTGCAGCTTCTCAACACGTTCTCGACAGACGTGCAGACGAATATCTTAATATCTTAATATCTTAATTTAAGATAAAGTTCACCTCGTGACGAGTCGAGCCATGAGCACCTCACCACGCCGTCATTGTCACTATCCATAATATAGACGCTATTAATAAAATAAATACTTGTTTAAAAATAGAAATACTATGTAAATCTCTGTCGTGCCTACTTACAGCAAAGTGCACTTTGCTGTTTTTATCTTCGGTTAATGTTTCATACGAGTTTCTCTTTAGGAGAATGTTGCAGTTTATACTCTATTGCTAAGATCACAAACACACACAAGTGATTTAATGTTTCCAGAGATTTTAATACAAAAATCAACCTGAGGATGTGTAAAGATCTGTTAAAACATGAAGTATTATCAATCTGCTAATGTTGGCTTAACTCATACAACCAGGATTTGACTACAGTGTTGACTTGAGTTAATAAAAGCCCTAATTATACATGCATGTGCTAATTTAGTCAGTTCCATGTCTGTTATTTGTTTAAGTCTTATTAATATCTTCAGAATTTGATGCATGAAATGCTTCATAAAATGAAGTCTTTATCTCCCTTTTAACATACTTTATTTACAACATATGTAGCTTAGATATTATTAAAAAATTAAAAGAGTTTTTGATCCAGTGAATCATTTAATATTCTTTTTAATGGAGCTGGTTAAGAGTTTTTTTTTTTCCAAAACCCCCAACAAATACAGAGCAGAAGTCTAATTATGCAGCAAACGTCTTTGTGTGTTTTTAGGATGAGGTTCTGGCGGTGTCCAGGAAGTTGGTGTTGCGGGTGGAGGACCTGGTGCGATGGGCGTGTGACGAGTCATCAGGTTGGAGCAGCAGCCTGAAGCCGCCGCCGCCGCCGCCCTGCGGGATCAACGGCCTCCACAAGCCTCTACAGAGCAGCGACTGTAACCGCAGCAACAACAAGAGCAGCGAGCCGCTCAAAGACACAAATGAAAGTAAGAAACGCTGAAACCTACGACTCGAGCGCAGCACGAGACCCCACATTGTATCCTCTAAAGGCCGTGACCGTGAGCAGATTATCGGTTAATGTCGGCCCAGTTTTTTGCGGCGCGTCCCGCACCCTGCCGACAAAATAAGTCACTCTGATTGGCTGTTCAGTTTAAGCGAATCGGTGCACGAGGAGAGGCGCACACACGCCACAGTCTTCTCTGTCGCTGTAGTTCTTTCATGTTGTGTGGTGTCTGGGGAATGAAATACAGAAACACTCATACTGTTCTAATAGTTTCTTTTCTGGTGGTTCGGCTACCATCAAATATACCTTCCTGTGGATGTTTCACAATAAAAGCCGACCAGAAAAGGCAGGGATTGTGTGTGAGGCTCTGGATGGCTTTTAATGTGAAACTTCTTTTGCGAGAAGCTGTCAAGTTTCACTGATGGTAACTTAAGGGCAATTAAAAGAGCAGATACAATAACGAGAAACAATAATTAGTGTTAAAAAGGGAAACTCTGCAGCAGAGTTGGAAAGTGTTGCACATAACCTGAATATAACCACAGAGGGACGTTTTCTTTACGTGTCTTTTCCTCTCAGACGACCTGCCGGAGCATCAGGGCATCACGATTCTCAGCTACCCGCAGTACTGTCGCTTTCGCTCGCTGCAGAGACGCATCCAGGACGGAGCGAGGGGGCCCGGGCTGCTGGACCCCCACCTGCTGGCCCTGGGAGGCATTAAGGCGCTGCCCAACATCAGACTGATGTACTGCAGGGACACCTTCAACCACCCGACGCTGGAGAACAGCGCCGGCTTCTCCTGGGAGTTCAGTGAGTCCCAGTACCGAGGAGGCCGATAACCGACATTTACAACAGATATACATTTGCAGTAAAAATTAAAATCATAATTTACAACAGAAAACTAAATTTAAAAGCCTTTAAATGTATAATTATCGCCCTGTAGCGCTCTCTTCCTCTGCTTGTAGTTCATTATATTATACATTATATATTTTACCAGGTGAAACACTGGGTGTTATTGCCACGCAGCTTTGCCTTTAGTGTTGATGGGCTATGACTTGTGATGTGTAAGCATTATACAGCCCTGTGGGTGGGCCCCTGCGTGAGACTGAAGACTAAGACCAAAGTAGCGCATTTTTACCGACGGACCAAACTGAAGAAGTCGTTGTTGGTCACTTGCGGCCGCTACCGGCTTGGGGGGAGAAGCGAGCAGTTAAAGAGGGTATAAAGCGGAGACTAAATGTGCTTAAAAATGTGTTTAGAGAAAGTGTGAGTCACGAGATAAATGAGCGCACACATTATTAGGCAGATGGAGCAGCAGTATTGGATATTAACCCTGGACAAGAGATTAGATGCACACACACACACACACGACCTTTAGATTAAAATTGCATTATTCTTCTTTTTTTCTCTCATTGTTTGAGTCTTTACGTGTTGTTTTTTTTTTTGTTTTTTTTCCTGCAGGATGTCCGTCCCTCAGTCTTCGAGGGCGACCTCGCAAGAGGAGAGGCCGAGACGGTAAAGACTCCCCGAACTCCAGCCAGTCAGAGTCCTGGATCGAGAGGATGAAGGTTTGTTCTTAATGTGTGATGTTTATTTACCGTATTTTCCGCACTATAGGGCGCACTGGATTATAAGGCGCACTGTCAATGAATAGTCTATTTTCGATCTTTTTTCATATATAAGGCGCACCGGACTATAAGGCGCATTAAGCGAAACAAACCAGTCAGATAAGTCAAACTTTATTAAACGTGTTCACAAAAACTCTCAACATTGTTCAAACGTTAATGAGCGTATTCACAATAACTCCCAACCTTGTTCAGTTCTAACACGTAAAAAAACAGTCTGATACCGCTAAATCAAACGTTAGCGTATTCACAATAACTCCCAACCTTGTTCAGTTGTAACACGTAAAATACAACACAATACACTCACTTGCAGCTGCTCTATTCCCATGTTCTACTGCGTGACTGATAGCCTTGAGTTTGAAGTCCGCGTCGTAAGCGTGTCTCTTGACAGGCGCCATTTTGGGGTCCTTATACACACACACGCTGTAATATTATGGTGAAGCACAGTATGTATCACTCCGCGACGCTCCTGACCACGGTAGCCGTAATGCTGCAAGCGGTGCAGCTTTGTAGTTTACCAAAGTCGTACTAAAACATTTTGACGGAGCGCCGTGAGCGCCGTGTACCACACAAAATCGCTTCGAGGTCAGTAAACACAACCAGAATTAATCCATATATAAGGCGCTCCGGATTATAAGGCGCACTGTCGTTTTTTGAGAAAATTAAAGGCTTTTAAGTGCGCCTTATAGTCCGGAAAATACGGTAAGTCTTTATAAAACACTTGTGTTAAATGCACCAAAACCTCTGACGGACATTATGAGCTTCATTTGATTTCTAGTTCCATTATTGGTGTGTTTCTGTCTTCTGGTTGATTCTTAAACCACGTGTCTCTTCCTGTCTGCGTCCCTCTCAGGAGAACGTGATGGGCAGCGTGGAGGTCGGCTGCGAGGGCAGCTGGCTCCCTCACCCCGAGGAGCAGCTGTTCCTGGATCAGCTCTTCGCCTACATGGAGCGCCTCGGCTCGCCCATACACAAAGTCCCCAACCTCGGCTTCAAGAAGAGTGAGTCTCTCTATTCCTTTTATTTTTTCTTTCTCTTGTCTGTCTATTACTAAACCCGATAGTGGGAGAGGCCAACATGTCAATCTACAGCAGCCGGAAAAACAGAGTAGAGGACATGACAGGAAGCACTTCCTGTTTTTTCTCTCGTTAAAGCCAGAGTCTGGGTTAATTTTAGGATTTTATAAGCAAAGGAACAACATGGATGATGTAATCAAACAGTGGCGCTTATAACACAAGAGTACAAGGATAATGTAATAACGTTCTGTCGTAGGAGATTATTTATTATTTAATTACATTACATTAAGGTAGATTTTGTTGAGCGCTGTCATGCATTTGTTAATCTAATGTTCAATACTGAACAACACTTTGCAGCTCTATTTATTGTCATGGAAACAATGTTTGAACTCTAATCACTTTTCAATAAAGGCTTTTAAAGAGAATCTATCTTTCTCTCTTTGTCTTTCTGTCTTTCTTTCATTCCTGTCATTGATTGTTTTGTCTTTCTTTCTTTGTCTCTGGTGAAGCCGAGTGCTCTTGATGTTTGAGATATTAAAGGAGTTCACAGGTTGAATTCAAGCTTCCAGCTGAATCTGTGTCTTTTTCACGTTTTGTATTTAACCAGAATTGCACCGTTGAGATTAAAAATGATTTTTCAAGAGGCCAAAAGAGGAGGCAACAACATTCAGACTGCAAACCTAAAACAGGAACACTCATTGTATACCACAAGGCGGCAAATTGACAAAATAAAAGGGTGAAATCTAAAAAAAATTGCCAATAAGAATCAGATCCTAGAAACAGCAGCTGTTTAAAACTTGTCAGGATATGAACGAGTGCAATTCAAAACTCCTGCTCGACTGGTTTCATGATCACACTTGTGTCTTTGTTCAGGCTGTGTCGTATCCCTGCTTTGAATACACTTTCACAGTTTACCAACTGCAGAAAATCTATTTAAAACTGCAATAATTTTAAGACACTTGAACAAACACGGAAACAAACTGTGAAAGGAATCATTTACATTTTTTGCTTTTTATTTACAGCTTCCTTGAGATCATTCATTTGGAAAATAACATTTTATAACACAATCTGATCATATCACCACGATGCAATACGGTTTATATGTCGTCATTTAAACCTCAATATTAAAACTCTTGACCATATTACCTTTTATCTTGTTATCTCTTATCTGCTTTTTTGATGTATTTAGTCAAATTCTTAGTTCAGCTTATTTTTTTATGGCTTCGCTTCACCATCATTTATTGATTTAGCTGATTGACGTAAACATAAAAATACAAACGTACATTATGCACAATAATACCAGAACTCAAATTGTAAATTATTTTTCCTTTTTGGAAAGACGAATGTAATACTTTTCTTGCATCTAATGAATAGTTAACTGAACTTGAGATATTTGATGTCTGGGGAAATTTTGGGATCTTGATTAGATTTTTAATTAAGTTTAAAGAAGCTGGATGATGGTCTTTAAAGCTTCTGTGTGTTTGAAGATGTGAATATGTGGCAGCTGAAATCATAATGTGGTTCTGCTCTCTGTTTGCCCCAGAGGATCATTAAAATTTCATCCGATCTGATCTGGTTCCTTATAATTAAAGCTGCAGTCAAACCCTGAAAGTATAAACACAGGAGAGTTTGTTTCATCCGGATCTTTATAAGCAGGAGACAATAAAATTATGCACATTTGACGTACTTTGCAGGATTTATCAGAACACATTTGTTTAGTCAAATTTTGTTTGTTTTCTTTCAGAGTAATTACCTGCTCTGTTTTATATTTGCATGTCATCGGGTTCCACTTTAAACATGTCCGCCCTCTCTCTCCTCAGTTGACCTCTTCCTCATGTACTCTGTGGTCAAGCGGCTCGGAGGCTACAAAAAGGTGAGTCACCTAAACTTACTTCAGTTTATTCAGCTCTTTTAAACTTTATTTAGGGGAATAGTTTGACATTTTTGGGAAATTCTTATTTGGTTTTTTTGGAGAGAAGCTTGAACCCACTCTTTTGTCTGAATGCTACATATTAAGCTAGCACCAGCAGCTGGTTAGCTTAGCATAAAGACTGCAAACAGGGGGAAACCGCACGCTTTTTTTACAGTGTTTTAAAAGATCACATCAAACGTATAATTGTTGATCCTTACAGGTGCTTGTAGGCGGGTTTGTTACCTTTTGGACACATCCAGTCTTTACGCTAAGCTAAGCTAAGCTAAGCTAAGCCTTACATTCAGTTTACAGACATCAAAATATTTGATATTAGAAACAAATAAGCGTAGTTCCTCATATGTCAAACTATTCCTTCAATCACAATGATAGTACTATGGATTTATGTAAAGTACATGTAAGACGAAGATACAACTGCTACAACTAATAATGACAATATATCATTTCAGTACAGAAAAACCAGGAGCACCTTTTTTTTGTTTTTTAATGAACTGAAACATTCAGCTGTATAAAATGAATGAAATAGTTCTGCCTGAAACAAGCAGTCATTTCTCAGCAGTTTACAGTAAATGAACACGCAACAGAAAAAGCAGCTTCACAATAAATGTAAACAGGCAGACGGGGCGGAAACGGGCGGTGAAGTTTCAGCTCAGTGCTGCACTGTCTCACAACAAAAGGCCTGTTGAGTCGTCCATCTCTCCCTCTGAGTACTGAACTGAGCCTTGTACTGAACAATACTGTGCTCTACAACATAGTGTTACACCCCTAATGACACTGTATAATGTGTGTAATGTTTAAGCCACGCACACACACACACACACACGCACACAACAAGTAAAAACGTATTTCTTTCAAATGAATTTGAAATCAATTCTAAAATACTTTCCAAACTTGGTCAAATTTGATTCAACTAATTACACATGGAATATTTTATTTGTGTGTTCGAATGGTAGTTACATTTTCAAATAAAAAGTGACAGTCCTACCCGGGATACACACGTTTATTTTCTGCAGCATTTCAGGAGTTCGTCTTCATTTTGTGTGTGTGTGTCTGGGTATGTGTGTGTGTGTGTGTGTGTGTGTCACAGGTGACAATCGACCGTCTCTGGAAGATAGTTTACAACGAGCTGGGAGGATGCCCCGGCAGCACCAGTGCTGCTACCTGCACCAGGAGACACTACGAGAGGTCAGACAGAAACACAGACCCCTCCTGCAAAGTCCTGAAAAAATATATAAATGCATCTTTTTAGACCACAAAAAAAGTATGTAGAAGAACATGCACTAAGCGTCCTGTAACTGTGTGCGTCTCAGGCTGATGCTTCCTTATGAAGAGCACCTCAGAGCAGGAGGACAAGAATTCAAAATCCCAGAATCCCCCTTGCCTCCGAAACCCCGAGGAATAAGAGGAAGGAAACCACTTCAGAGAGGCAGAAAACCAGGAGCCAAATCCAAGGAGAGGAAGATGACGAGCGCTGCGGCTCCTTCTCGTACTGTAAGTGCTGTAAGTGACGCACCGACTGTAAACAATCATTCATTTTTTATATACATCTTCTTTTAAAATGTTTATCATGCAGTGACATGCTGCACTATGCTCATTCACACTTAAAAAAACAACTAAGACATTATACTTTTAACATTATGACTCTGGATAAGATCATATATTCTCAAATATCTGAATGTTCCTTTTAAAAATGATAAAACCTGCAGTTATCCTTTATGTAAACAGGTCAGCAGTTGTATTTAGGACTGTGTGATGTGAGTATGAATATTGTGATAACGATTTTACTATATGTATTAAACTATAGATAAACACACATTAAAGTGTACTCGGTTCTACCTTTCTGCAGCTGTCATTATACTGCGAAAAGTACAACAAACAAAAGAAAATATCAAAGGAAATTATTTCCAACATTCTTTTATTGAACAAATAAAACATTGACACCAATACAGAAGGAAAATAAAAGAAAAATTTGTGCAAAAAAGTGCAGTTTTTTACTGATACCATCTTTCAAATAACTCCAAAAATCCTTGAGTGGAATATCGCAATCTTTCTCAATGTGTTTATAAGTTGACATTGTGACATATTATGCAACTGTAGTCATACTCACAAAACGTCTTAGGGCTAAAAATAGCTCCTAACTTTTGGACGTTGGGTCTAATGTTTTGGAATAACGCTGTTTTAATAACTTTTAAAAACATATTTTGGCAGTGAGTTCATAAAGATCCAACAGGCTCACCCAGAAGTTAAAACAATCCAATAACACTGGAGATGATAGTTTGCAACTCCCTTTGCGTCGCTAATTAACCTAAAATATCCGAGTAAAATATGTGCTATACTGTATGAAGAACATTAAAACTTATTAAAGTATGTGTTTGGTTATCTGAGAAAAATATCACATGCATTACTTAACAAGTGAGTACTGGATTTAGTTTCATGTATGAAAGTGTGTTAAAGTTGCTCTCAACAGCTTTGTGAAAAGATATTAGGAGGAAGCTTTTTATTTTTATTTATTTATTTATTTTTTTTTTTAGCACCATTCAGGAGGAATCATAGTGGAAAGTTAGGATCCTTTGTGAATACGGCTCCAGATATAGAAAGCAAAGCAAGGGACCTTTCTTGATGTAGCACATTTAACTGCTGGTAAACTCAATGTGCTTTACATTAAACTGTACAAAGCAATATGTACAGAATACAATTTAAGGGCATGTGCATTAGAAATACACAAAACATCCAGAATGGGCTAAAAGAGACCGGATACGACTGCTGCTCTTCTTCTCTCTGAGCAGATTGTGACCCCGAACGGCACCGTGGTGGTGAAGCGAGGCAGAGGCCGGCCCCCGGGCACACGCAACAAGGCCACGCTGATCGCTCAGGCCAAGCTGATGGCTCAGCAGCAGGCGAAAGTCAAAACGGCAGCCGAGTCTCAGCTGCAGAGTCCTCTGATTCCAGTCATAGGTGGAGGTGCACCAACCGCCTGCAGCACACACAGGGTAACGCCTCAAACTCCACTGACTCTACTGGATTTACAGACATATTTTGTAGTGATTTTAAATGTTACTTCCTCCATGCTTCATCCTACAGTATGCAATGTATGTATGCAACCTGGAGGCTTGATGTGATTACTGTCATTGTGATGTCATTTCAGCTGTAATCAGTAATCAATCAATTCATACAGCCAGCGCCAGTATTCAGTCCAGCAGGTCCTTATTGAACTTTTAATCATATGACTTTTATTTAATCAGGTAATCTCATTGAGATCGAGATCTCTCCTGAGAGGAGACATTCGACTTTTACATTTTAAGCGTACTTACCCAGCGATTTATTTATATTAGTGATGTTGATTTTTGTCATTGATTTCCCAAAATTCAGCATTTTATTCCGGTATGCAATTTCAATGATGAGGCTTTTTGTATTTTATCATCTTATCTATGTTTTGCTGCAAAAAACAATTGTCCTTCAGGGGAAAGTTGAACTTTAAAGACCTTTTTATAAATAAAAGTGAGAGGATGTATTTCTCTTCTTGTTGCTAGTGAGGACAAGTGAATCTTTTCATATATTGCACAGTGATCAGATATTTATCTCCTGTCATGAAATGCAAAGTACGATGATAAACTGCATCATGTTGTTTTAAGGTTTGTTAAACATCCTTGTGCTTTAAGCTGAAATGCATTTTTAAGTCTTTTTAAAAGAAAAAAGACGACAACCGATGACTTAATATTAATAAACACAGCCCATGACCTCCTTGTTCTTCTTCTATCCTCCTTTTCTGCAGCCAATCCAGCCGGCTATCCTCACAGTCAACATGCCCCTCACCCCGGACCTCTCCCCCATGTCCGCCCCCTTCCTCCCCTTCCAGCCCAAACCAAAGGAGCTGAAGTCGGACAGAGGGGAGTCTGTGGCTCCGGCTCCAGGTTTGCTCCTCTCCACCCTGCCTCGCCACTTTGTTGGAGGATCTCTGGGCGGCTTCAGCCCCATCAAAGGCGTCTGTCCTCTGGATGTTTTCAGGAACCGCATCAGCCTCCAGAGAGGCCCCGAGAGCCCGGCCCTGACGCCTCAGGACCCAGCCCAGCACCATCCAACGGCCTACTCCCTCCAGCCCAAAAGTGGAAGCCCGGATACCCCTCATCCCAGCGGGGACCAGCTTCAGCCTCAGCCCCACCCGCTCCACCAGCAACACAACCGCTGTTCGGGGTGCACCGTGGACGAGGCAGCCCAGAGAGGAGGCAGTCGGGACGCCAGGAACCGGCCTCCTCTGCCCCCTCTCCGGGTTCTGCCTTTGAACCTGGACTGCAGCGTCCAGGTGTGCCAGCTGATGAGGACTCGTCTGGGCTCGTCTCAGTTCCAGACCTTCACCCGCCGGCTGTCTGAGGCTCTGTCCCAGGACCTGAGCACCAAGCCCCCCTGCTCTCCCATCACCCCGCCCCCCGAGCAGGCGCTGCCTCTCAACCTCAGCAAACGCTTCATGGCCAAGAGACCCTGCGCAGAGGGACCGGAGTCGAGTCTGGCAGCGATCAACGGGAACACGGATCAACCGCCGTCCAAGAGACCCAGACCCGGCTGCACGGAGCAGGCCGACAACTTCAGTCTGGGCCGGTCCAGCTCTGGAGGAAGCGGAGGAGAGGGAGAGCAGGATGTGGAGATGAAGAACCAGGAGGAACCCGCAGACCTGAGCTCCCCCAGCAGGATCAGGGCCTTCCTGCTCGGGCTGCCGCCCTTCCAGGTGAAATTCGAGGACGATCTGAACGGGACGAGGTTTGGGAAATTTCTTCCTCCAGGATCTATGGCTGAAACCCAGAGGACCGAGACAGAGACAGGAGCGGGAGGAGTGGCAGTAAAGAAAGAGCAGGATGTGGTTGAAATAGAGCGACGTGAAACTGAGAGAAGCAACAAACTACAGAAGTCTGAGCAGGAGGAGAAAGATCCCACTCTCCTCTCTGGTCCTGCAGAGCTAAAGAGAGCCGGGCCCTCAAACACACACTGTTTTTAGCATTATTCCCTCTGTTGATATTAGCATTTTGTGATCAGAAAACTGTCGGATAAATCGGGGATTTGTCTGTTTTCGAATGTGGAAAGTTTTACCACCGTGGGGCTTGGTGTTGGTTCTGGACGCTGGATGCTTCAGTGGTTAATCCGGCTCAGGGTAAAGCCTGAATACGCGGAGCAGGGATGTTTCTTTGCTTCACATTTGAGAACATTTGAACTCGCAACTTCTCGTTGTTTCCCCATCACGTCTCCTTGTTGTTATTTCCTGTTTGTGGTTTTTTTTTTCTGTTTTTTTCGATCGTGTCGTTCAATGAACTTTGCAGAGGAATGACGACACTGAGACTCATGACAATCACAAATCAGTTTCTCTTCCTTTCTCTGTTGATTTCTGTCTCTTTATGGTTAAAAAAAAGAAACAGAGGAGTGAGACTGTGACTCTTAACAAACACTGCCATAACCCCACATAACACTATTAACTCCACTATTCAATGTTATGGTGAAGCATTGAATAAGATTCATATTACTTAAAATGAAAATCAATTCTATCTATCGGTGATGCTATGCATCAAGACGTCATAAATGAGCATCTAGAGTGTACTGTAGTTTGGTAGTTTCATTTTTAAACTCTACTTCTGTAGAGAGATAGTTATTTTCTGATAAAGTGTCTAGATGTTATCTGGAGCTCCTCAGTCTTCACATTATAGCTCGTTAAGTGAAGCATTTCTATAGTCCTGCTCGTTAGCTGAAATTATATAAACTTTTCTTACACATATGTGCCTTAATGGCCTGCGATCTGTTTCATCGCCGGCTTTAAATACATTCAGTTAAAGCGATACCTTGATGTTGCGTCCGTTTAGTTTTCCTTCGCTTCTCAGAAGGGCTGGGTGTCGTTGAAACAGTGTGGATACGAAACCTTTCAGATCCCGTTACTTTGAGAAATATAAACTACAGAACAAGCCAAATTCGTCAAATTTAAAATCTCGTCTTCATATGAGCAGCTACGCCAGAACTTGTCTGAAGAACGCCGGTGAAAACGTTCAGGTTTAAACGAAGAAGTGTTCAAATCTGAAGAAGTTCGCTGCCAGCGCTCAGTACTACTCTGTGCAGCTGACACATTTCATGCAGCGCTTATAAAGTGTTGAGGGTCGATACCCAGCCCTGCTGTTCGCATTGTAAAGACCACTGTGGCCCTCGCGTTGGCGCCGCCACCTCGCCTTCATCACTACAGCTGTTCAGCTTGTTCAACCAATAAGAAATCGGCAAAGGAGGAAGAAATGTTTGAAGAGATCAAACATGAAGATGTAGCCCAAGCATTCAGACTACCTCAGGTTTTTCTTTTTCTTTTTTTTTTTTTTACATTTACACCGGCTTTATCTGTTTTCAGGGGGGGCTGGAGCCTTTCCCATCATGCATTTGGGCAGATGACAGGGTTGGATGCTGGTCCATAAACACAGACAGACTTAAGCCAGTTTTCTTATAACTCTCGACCTGATTCTGTGCAGAGTTTCCCTTTCACACATGTAGCACACAGCGGCTCTCGCTTACAGGAAATACTCCGTTTGGTTTGGGCGAGCGGTGGCGCCCTGCTAGAGCGTGCAGGAGGCACGGTATGATGCGGATTACGCCGCAGTCACGTAGCTGGTTTGTAATTTAGCCATTAGCAACCGAGTCTCTTGCCATTCTTTAAATGTGTCAGCCGCTATAGAAACGCCATCAACGCCTCTCGCTCGCTGTGAATTCTCTGGACATCTGGCGGCTTCATTCACACACACTTTGTACTGCATGCTGGGTAAAGTCCGTTTTAAGTCCGTATGATTGTGACATTGCAGCTCCTCCAGGTAATGTCTAGATAATGCAGTGCATGTGTGAAAGGGGCTTTAGATTTCCACTTGGTGTTAAAGAATAATTCTGGTGCTCTTCTTTTTATTTTTCTTTATCGTCAATAAATTCCCTGAAAAGACGCAAACCTAATTTTTTTCATGAAATGTGTTGAACAATAAGAAAAGAAAAGCACCAGAATGATCCTTTAACCTGCAATCTGTATCTGGATACTCAACATGTACCATAAACTCTCCTCATCTCCATTCAGTACTATTTTTAAATAGTTTTACTGTTTTTTCGGGGGTTATTTACCAGAATAATGGATACTTCCTGGAGACCCATCCAAGAAATAATCCGACACATAACCTCCTGCAAAACCTCAAATAGTTTTAAGTTTTTGTACAGATTTAAAAAAACAATATTGTGACGTTTTTAAATCGCCGCGCTTTAGAGGGGTTTGTAGGTTTGTTACTTTTGGACAGAGCAGCGGTTTCCAGTCTTTGTGCTAAGCTAAGCTAAGCTAATTCCATATTTAGGGGACAGACATGAGCGCTATCAATCATCTCTTTTTAAGTGTATTTCCCAAAATGTTAAACGATTGCTTTAAGAATGGAGCCAAACTGTACAGATGTAATTTAGTCGTGGCTGTGAAAGTGAATTGTGTCCTGAAGAAATCCAGATACAGATCGTATGTAAATACCAGTTGTTGCAAATGAGAAAATCCACCCTGCAGCATTCACTCTGTTCCACCAAAGACTGCGTCGCCGTTATCCACTTTTAAACCAATCCGCTGCTCCACCCGGCTTCTTCCTCTTCTCCGTCTAAAGTGCCAACACAAAACAGCAACTCCATATTGTGACAAAAGCTTTTGTGTAGCTGAAACATAATTCAAATGTCAAGGTATCCCTTTAATCGCAGCCTTTTCCTTGGACTTGTGTCGGATTGTTTTCGGATTTGCACACCTACTGTACCCACGTGCTCAATTTGTTTTTCCATATTTATACTTGCCAATGTTTTATTGTTTTAGTAGTGGAATCAACTACGACACCGAAATTAACTGGTGCTGTTTATTCTTAGTTATGTAGCCATATTGTTGTTGTTTTTGTTTGTTTTTTTTATTCATAAAGCTGCAAATTCTTTTCATCTCAGCAAGCCACTAAATCTTGACTTCAGTCTCAAACGGCTTTTTCCTGCTTTCGAAACACGTTTCAAATCTCTCTCGGCGGATTTGTTTGTCCAGAGAGTTTTAAGAAAATATTTTTAAAGAAGTAAATTAAAAGACAACATGACTTGTTATGGAAATATTTGCAGTTTTTTTTTTTTTTCCTGATTATTTTTTTTATTTGACCGTTGGCTTTGTGTGAGACAGATATGAATTGTTTGAATGAATGCATGAGTAGAGAAATGTATACTCGGTAGATCATCGCCGGGCAGAAGCACCAAAGCACATGTTACTCCACCAGAAATCACCAGACCTCCGAAACCTTTCTACAACGTTTATCATCCTGTTGTCGTTAGTATTTCAGGATATTATAAGTCATTATTTTACTACTCTTACATGAGGAAGTGGATAAAATACTTCCTCCTTTTTTGTGATTCATTTCTTGAAAACAATCATCAATGCAGTACGATTTTTAGATGTGTCTCACAATAGGTCTGATAATCTAACAGGAATAATGTATATTGTGTGTCTCGCTCTGCTTCCTCCCGTCTGTAAACCTTTTATTTATTAAGGCGAGGTGTTTGTGAGCGTGCAGTGCTGCCCTGCGTCACACTCGAGCACCAAAGGCCTCGTGAGCTTCCAAGGAAAACGTTTGTACGACTGCGGCTGAAGATGAAAGTGTAGCCGCGCTCGACGACGGGGGTGAAAAGTCTCCAGGTGGCGGCGAGGCCACGTTTTTACTTTAGTGATGCACCACCAGCGAAGAAGAAAGACGGCATTTTCCGATACGTTTTTAGAACTGTGCATCTTTTTCTGTGTCTTCATCTTTTTAAAACGGGGAAGACGGCGCACACTTTCAGACGGTGTCTGCTGGAAGGCGTGTGCACAGAATAAAAGTGACAGACGTCAAAAAAAAAAAAGGTGTCGCGATATGTCAGTATTGACGATAACCGCCAATCGTCAATAACATAAAATACCATGTTAATATTACACCTGAATAGTCGTTTAAATTCTTCCGTTTTCTTTCCAGTCAATAAATATAGTTAAAGATTCATTTTAAAGATTTTTTATTATTTTTTTAAAATCTAGATATCGCAATAATATTGTTATCGTGAATTCTTATGGCCGATTGTGTAATTCAATTGGGATTTTGCGTCAGCTGTACTTGGAAGTTATCCGGACATGCAAACTCTCCATAATTACCTCGTGAGAAACGCTGAGCGTGCGCTCCGGTGTCCCCGTGAGTGCGTCTCGCCTCCTCTACATAGCGGCTGACTTTTCCCCCTTCGAGTGTGGCGTCAGCACTTTCGCCTTCAGACGACACTTTATACAAACTGGTTCATTTCAAGTATAATACTCACACACGCTGGGAGTTTCCCAGTCTGACCACAGCTCCACTGGACCAGTTTTGTTTCAGTACGACTCCTAAACACTTTGTTGCCTTAGTTAGTTTTATTTTTTTCTTCTGCATGTTAATTTGTATGTTATGACAACATGCACCAGCGCCTGGTGTGTCATTCAAAGTGGAGATCTTCTAGTTTAGAGTTAAACCAGTATGAGAGTCGAATAGTTTTTCTTCTTCTTTGGTTATTTAAGCTTTAGTTTCTAAAGGTTTATTTAGGTATAATTTCTTTTCTTTTTTTTTTTTTTTCTCCTCTTTTTTTTAAAGTTAAAGATTTAAATGTTTACATTTTGTTATGCATGTTCAAACAGATTTGTTATATCCAGTGTTTTGCACACTTCAGCATCAGTCTTGAACAGCACTGCTCATTTATGTAAAGTACTTAAAAATGAAGTGCCTGATACTTAAAAGAAATTGGAGTTGATACTCGTAAGCAAATGAAAGTTACATTTGCTCATTAGCCTTCATGCCATTGACTTGAACAACGGCTCCTGTTGTCTTGCGATGTTTTATTGATCCTGTGTTTTGAAAGCACGAGGGGACGATATCTCGTTTAAAAAAAAGCGACGGCAGCTTGCTCGGCTCCGCGGCGTCTGACGGAGCAAAGTGGACCTACAGGACTCGACGCCTAGTGGCCATCGGAGCGCTCCGTGATGCCATTCATCCGGTGAGCAACATTCATGAAGATAAATGATCAAATTAAAGGTGCTACATGTGACATTTTAACATCTGTCAATTGTTACAAAACAGGAAGAGGGCGCTGTCTGTTTCTACAGCAAACAAGCAGACAGTAGAAGAAGAGTAGCTTCGTAGCGCTTTGTGAACCGAACTGTGAAATGTCTAAAGGGTGCGACAAACAATTATCGATTTTAATGTGCAAATTATTCTTTTGATCGTTTAGTCTATAAAATGTCCTTCACACCTTCTTAAATTGTTGTTTTTTTTCCTGACCAGCTTCCCAAAGTTATTCAGTTTAGTATCACAAAGAAAACACAGATTTCGACACTCCAAACAAGTGAATTTGACATTTTACGTAAACAAAAGACTTAAAATCTTGGTTATTGATTAATTGATTTGTTTAGTCAATAAGACGCGTGTTCAAAGTGACGTCTTTATGTTTGTTTTGTCCAGCCAACAGACCAAAACCCAAAGATAATCGTTTTACTCTCGTATAGTCGGAAACAATCCTGCAGATTTCCACATTTGAAGCTGGAACCAGCAGTTTTTTCCTTTTTACATTATTGTGTAAAAAATGATAAATTATTTGTCAATCGATTAATTAACTAATCGTTTCAGCTCTAAACTCTTTTTACGACTTTGAGGTGACGCTGGGAGCTAGAAGTAGAGGCAGCAGAGGGGATTATGGGAGATGTAGTCCGAGTTTGGGGAAGCGCCAGCATTAAGTGTTTTTTCCATCATGTAAAAGTGATGTATTGATGTTAAAAATGCTGCATGTGGCACCTTTTCCTAAACCGTTGGATGTTAAGTACCAATGAATGTCTCAGTTTTATCACTTGACACCGTTTTCTTTTCGTGTTTTTGTTATTTTCTTTCCTCCTCCTTGAAACAAAAGATCAACATTACAAACAGAAGTCGTGTTCTTTTCTTTACAAACTGTTGAACTTTTGAAGAGAACCGACGCTTTCTGGTATAATCGCAGTCACATGCCCGTGTGCACCGGAAATGTCCGCCGAGGCGTTTGACGTTTTGATGATTGCAGATCTGCAGCACAAGCTCCAGGTCCATTTTTTTTTTTTTTGTTACTATAAGCGGTAAACGGCTGGCAGTGTCAGGTACCATTCCATTTTAACACTGTATATTTATAATAAAAGTAATCTGTTAATAAAACTGAGTGCGTTTTTGTTGTGTTTCTATCTTTCTGGAAAAAAAAAGTTGGGTTCATATCTGCTCTTTTGCAGAATTGATGAACAACATTTACTGGATTTTACATGAAGGCAGAATTAGTTTTTCAAAGTTAATGATAAATAAGCTGTTTTTTTAAGAGAGAAAGTTGTTATTTTAAAACGACTGATTTTATGACAAGTTGGAATATTAAGAGGGTGAACTCTTTATTTTATTTTTAAAAGCAAAGTTTGGATATTAAGAGAAAAGTTTACTTTAATTTGGTATTTTATGAGAGAAATCATACAATGAGATTAAAATCAGGATTTAAATTTAAATTTTGTGAGAATAAACTTTTTTTTTTGAAGAAATTGTAATATGAGCTTTAAGTCAAAATATCTATAATAATATAATAAAGTTTTTTTTTTATTTTTTACGAGAATAAATTGTAGGACTAATATAGCATAAAGTTGTTATTTTAAAAGAAAATTATTTTTAGGAAAGAAGTTGTAATGTTACAAGAATAAAGTTGTAACTTTGAGACCTAATTATGCAAGAACATTTGTAATATCCTCTAAATAAACCTCTAGTTTTATGCAAAACGTCAAATGATATTAAGTTTTAAATTTAAAAGTAATTTAATTAGGAATGTAATGTTTTGAGAATAAAATTGTAATTACAAAAAAAGTGTTAGGTGTTAAAGAAAAGTCTTAATTTTGACAGAATTAGTGATTTTATGAGAAAAGTAATATTACAAGAATTAAGTTATAATATATTAAAGTCAACATTTTATAAGAAAAGCTGTAATATTCATACTAATGTGTTAAGACTTTCCCAGAACGTGATTTTTGTGTTTAAATATGATTTTAATTTTTAAGATCTTGCCCAAATATTACCTGGTATGTCCTTAAAACACAAGCACATCTTTTAAAAAACTAAACAGAAGTTAATGATTCAACATGATTTTAATTTAATATCAGTAGTAAGTATATAATTTAGGGATAAAATACCTTTAAGAACTAATAATGTTACAGATGCTGAACTTGCTGTGATTCTTCAAAGTGAACACTAGATGGAGCCAGAGAACAACATTAAGATTCATTCAGCACAAAGATTAAGGTAATTAAGTCTTCATTTGAAAAGAAAAAGTATGATTATGAAAGAAAAGTCACAGTTTTAATATGCAATGTAATGAGACTAAAGTATTAAAAAAAAAAAAAAAAGTTATTCTGAGAATAAAGCCCTTATTTTATGGAAAAAGTAATTTTAAGGAATGTAGTCATTTTAAAAGTAATGTTTTAATGATAAAAATATACAATTCCATTTTCCTTTTAATCGTAATTCCCACAGATTGTCTGCTGTCCCTTTTATGTGGTTAATTCTGCAATTTATTTAATATATTTGACTGTTTTATTAATATTTTTGCAGCAAACTACCTATGATACTGAATTATTCTGTTATTAGTTTGAGGAAAGAAAGAAACTTGAAGTTGTGTGTTGAACCAGGACTTTTTGAAAGATTCGGACTAATTTATTCCTCTGGATGCTTCTCAGTTTTCGGGGCCCCTGCTGGCTCCCTGAGGGGCCCTCAGGAGCCTCAGGCCTGCAGGTTAACATGGGATGGGGGGGATAAATGTATAATCATCGAGAGTAAATCACATCCTGTGGAAACAGTTGTATAGTGTCTGCTGTGTTTCTGGAGGAGCTTTAGCAAGCCGGAGAAGTACCTTACATAAAATATGCCGTCAAGTTGCATCCTGGGAAATGTAGGATCCAGGGTTTTTTGGAGCTTGATCCATATTAGGGAGTAAAAGTCAGGATATCTCAGCATCTGCTGCTTCAGCATTTGACTCCTTTTTTTTTAAATATGTCTTTTGCAAATTCCCCAACTTCATAGATTCTAATATTAATAATCAATTATTAATATCACTGGAGAACCCATTAATGAAGAACTTCAAACTAAAACAACATTACAAAAAAACAATTAAAATGGCTCAGTTTGTATATTAATATATTTTAATTAGAAAATAATAGAAAAGAGAGAAAAAAAGAGAAAATAGTAGCTGAAGTTAGCAGAAAGTGTCGGCACAAACAAAGTTTAAAATAAATCTCCATCACCAAATATAGAGCAAGTCCCAGGAATGTAAAAAGATCCGCTTTTATGTTTACACACACACACACACACACACACACACACACACACATTCCTCCCCTCCAGGTCTTTTATTCTCAGTGTGTTTCAAAAAAATGTCCAGAGTGTAAACATTCACACCAAAGAGGAAATGAACACATTCCTCAGTCTGCTGGTGTGTGTGTGTGTGTGTGTGTGTGTGTGTGTGTGTGTGTGTGTGTGTGTGTGTGTGTGTGTGTGTGTGTGTGTGTGTGTGTGTGTGTGTGTGTGTGTGTGTGTGTGTGTGTGTGTGTGTGTGTGTGTGTGTGTGTGTGTGTGTGTGTGTGTGTGTGTGTGTGTGTGTGTGTGTGTTGCAATAAAAGGCAGGGGGGGAAGAAGTATTCAGATCCTTTACAAAAGTAAAAGTCCAAATACCACAGTGTGAAAATGCTCCACTACAAGTGAAAGTCCTGCATTAAAAACCTTAAGGTAAAAGTATTATCAGCTCAATGCACTTGGAATATCAAAAATAAAAGTACTAATTCTGCAGAAAAATGGTCCATTTCAGTATTTTATTTACATTATATCTTTTGACTAATATTCCTGCTGCATTAATGTGTATTTTGCATTTTATTGCTGTAGATGTTTAAGGTTATTCTACATTTAACGACAGTACTACTACTCTGATCCTTCAGTTTATCAGAAACATTCAAATTAAAAATCACCAGATTTGGAGATACGTGCTTTTCACTGCACAGGAGGGGTATGAAGAATTATTATCCGAAAAGTAGCTAAAATTGTCAGACAAACGCAGTGCAATATTAACCTCTGAGATGTAGTGGAGTGGAAGCATAAAGCAGCATAAAGTGGAAATACTCCCGTAAAGTACAAAGTACCTCACATTTACAGACAAAAGTACAGTGAGTAAATGTACTTAGTTACATCGCACCACTGATATTTAATGACATTATCGCGTAGTTTCCTTATATCGTGCTCGTACTGATGCACACATAGAAAGTTACCTGCTGTCTCAAGACAAAGCTAAATATCTAAAAACAGAAGATGTAACATTTTAGTTTTCTGAGGTTAAAGACGTTAATGTGTGAATGTTCTTTAATCGTGTTCAGTATTTGAGGTGATTCTGTGGATTACAGAAACACCACTCCGTCTCACTGGGTTGGTATGCGAGTTGTATTTTTCCTGCACATCCTGACAGACTTTTAACTCTTCAAGACTCAAGAATATTTCTCCTCTGAAGCCTCCTCTGTGTCTGAGCGTTGACTGTAAATAAATCCACATATAGACACAGACCTTGAGTAGTTCTGAGGAAAATGCAGCTTCACAGCAGCAAAGACAAACAAATCTAAATCTGTCTTTTTTTTTACGTGACAATACTGAGGTTTAGGCAGAAAAACAACGTGGTTAAGTTTAAGGAAACTTCACAGTTAGGTTTAAAATAACCGGTAAAGTTTGGGGTAAATTGGTGGTCACAGTTAAAAGAACCCAACAAAGACAGGAAACAGGAAACTGCAGTATTTCACGTTAAAGTCCAAAGTTTTGTTGACATTTTGTTCTTGGGAGAACAAACTCTGAAGTAACTCTTCAATATCTGCCATATTATTTTACTTGTTTTACTTTATCGCTGTTTCTTTCGTGTATATATCTCACTGTCGGGGTCAAACCGAGGTCATTAAAAACATTTTTTATTCAATTTACTTATTTTATTAACTTCCTCTACACACAAAAACAATAGTTTTCACATTCATCTGCTGAAGTTTCTCTAATTGATCTTTTGTGTGGAAACATATTATATTATAATATATAATATAATATTAGTAGACCCCACTCTGGACCCAGAGGTCACGTGTGCAAGGTGTGTGTGTGTGTGAGTGCATGGCCGCTTGGATACATGTGTGTATGTAGTCCCAGCTTTTGCGAATTTACAATTGTTCTTATTCCTTCTTTCATCCTTAGTGGAATGAAGAACGTCTAAAATACTTCAGGCAGATTTTTTATCATTTGTTTTTGTTCCTTTATGTTGATTTTTGTTTGAGTTTGTCTCTTTTTCTTCCATTTTACCTATTTTTAGCTTTATTTTGCTTGTTGTTTTATTTGCATTCAGGAGTTTTTCAATTAGTTAGAAGGAACAGATGAAATTTAAAGAATTTCTAATGACTGAATTGAACTTTTTTTGTGTATAAATCATGTCAGACACAAATTATTATTCAAAGTATTTTATTACGTCTTAAACCTCGAGGATATCTTTAGCGTTTTCTATTGCTTTCAACATTGTTTTTAATCTGTTGCCTTTTGTGAAGCACTTTGTGACTTTCTAATCTCTAAAAAATAAATGTTATATCATCATTTTATTATATTGCGGATATAAAAGCAGCCGCTGGTCCAGCAGAGACTGAACCAGATTCTGAGAGCGATTTACAGCTCGACATCCACATCGTTCACAATTAATCCGCCGTTTGTTTCACCGCCTCAGAGTTTTTTTAAATTTTCTAATCTGTTTCCCCTCTACAACTCCCACAGCTCTGTGAGGAAACATTCTGAAAATCTTCATATTTAGATTTTCTGTGTCGAGCTTTGTTGTTTCCTTTCACTCAGACAGAATCCGAGCGATGCTGCGTGCGGATGAGCCTCTGCTGTTAAACCAGGCTTAACTCTGAGAGCATCTCCGAGGACGTGAGCTTAGAGAGAGAGAATTTAAATGTCTGGAGCTTTTTATTTGATCTGCTTCATTGATTTAGGGAAGGCAGACTCAAACGTGTATAAAGAGAGACTGTGAGACAAAGGAAGACGAGGCTGCAGATGGCAGGTGGACTTTTTATTTTTCCTTTTGTTTGTTGTCCATCTGTCCACCTGTCGGCCTCGTCCTCTAAAGACATCCCAGTATAGAATCTGATCAATAAAATCAATCAATAGCCCTCTGTCACGGAGGAGCAGAAGGAATCCCTGAAACAAAGAGCGAGCAGTGAAACTAACAGCAGTGTGAAGCTTCCAGACTTCACAATTTTAGCTCCAAAATTTGCTCCAAATTTAACGACAAAACAGCCCTTGAACAACACATGGAAGTGTTTTCTGATCTACTCGGAGTTCACAGTCGAGCTCATAGTCGATCGACAGAAGAATCATTGCTAAAATTTTTTGATAATCGATCATTTTTCATGCAAAAGTAGCAGAAAATGCTGTTTTTTCTTTTTTAAGCCTCTCAAATAAGGAGATTTCCTGTTTTTCTCTGTTTTATATGAAGTTAAATTGAATACATTTTGGTTTTGGACTGACGAAAATAGACATTTTAGAACTTGGACGGAGCTTTTTCACCATTTTCTGATATGTTATAGACCAAAGGATTAAAAGAAAATCAGACTGGCAGGTTAATCGGTAATAAAACATAATCGTTAGTCGCAGCTCTTCCAGGGACGTTTCCGCACGTCAGCAGAAAAGTTTCTTCCAAAAGCTTCAACTTAAAAGTGATTCCTTTTTCATTTTCAGCACAGACTCTGACCTAATTCTGAAGGACTTATAGCTGCTCTTCGTGGCCATTTGGGGGCTTAAAAGTCACTGATTTTCTAAGTGTTATTTATTCCTTCCAGAAGCTGGTAACAGAGTCGGTGTAATCTCCAGCGTTCAGCTCTTACAGCCTAATTTGCCCAGTCAGAGGCTCCATTAAGAGAAGGCAGTTTAGTGTCGGCTCACTCTGCAGCTCATTCAGACAAGATTTGCACTTTAAGTCACTTTGGGTCTCATCCAGTGCAGCTGCTTTATTATTCACCGAAAACAGGAAGAACCTCCACCTGACAGGAAGACATCGGATTGATTATTTCTCAATAACTTGACACACACACACACACACACAACAACAAGCACAGCGTCTGCAGGAAACAACGAGGACCTGCAGGGTGAAGAGAATTAATTAATACTAACCCACTTAACAGGAGGGGGAGGGGCTGGTGTGTGTGTGTGTGCGCGCGTGTGTGTGTGTGTGTTGGGGGCAGTGGAGTCAGACAGGAAGTAGGAGGGAGTGTTTCTGACATTCCCGTCAGCCCCAGCTGTACTTTGTGTTTGGTGCTAATTAGCTACTGTTAGCATGCTAACATGCTAAGCTAAGCTAGAGAACAGGGTTAACATTATACCTGCAGCATGTTAGCGTTTAGCGAGGCAAATTATTATTTATTCTTTACACCCGAATGTTTTTCAGCCACGGACATGAGAACATAGCGGGGACCCCTCATGTGTCCCGGAGAATAAATTTATTTTCTATTTCCTATTTTCTTTAACACTTCTATAGTTTTAGTGAGTGAGAAATGTATTAGAAAGATGCTGAACATATGTTTAAACATATTTGCAGATTATAAGAGTTAGAGATTTGTTAAATTAGAACATAATGTAAGAAGTATTATAGAGTAAAAAAAAAAAAAAAAAAGTTGATATTATTTTTGATCTATGATGCCATTTGTAAAAAAATTTTAAAAAAACTAACAAAACAAAAACACTTTTTTATATCAAGATGATTTAAATGAATGAATCCGGAAGCTGCTGGCAGAGTGACACTTTGAGAATCACTGCTTCACGCAGCTGCTTTGTCGCTGCTCGTTTGCACAAACAGAGAGAAAACTGTCCCTCAGACGTGCAGACATAAACATTCATGCATGTTCAATGTTTCATACCTTCTTATCGCTTCAGTACGGCGAAGTGTGTTCAGTCTAGATGCACCTTTTTAATAGACACCTGTCAGTCAAGTAATTATTTGATTTATATTGTCCAAAACCACAGATTCAGAGGGTGTGGTAAAGTATTCTGTAAATGTAGTCACAGTTTAAATATGTTGTTTGCACTTATTTGGATAAAATACATTTAATATCATGATCTATTACAAGTAAAAGTCCTGTATTCAAAATCTTACCCAACAGAATTATTCAATAATAATATCAACATTTACTTAAAATATGAAAAGTAAAAAGTACAGCTTATGAGTGTTATATGATATTATTCTAATTATTATTATTGATGCATTTATGCACAAAGTAGAGCTAATTCTTACTACTTGATATATTATTTTAGTAAATGTATATAGTAGCAGTACCTCCAAATTGCACAGTACTTGAGTAAATATACTTAGTTGCATTATGAACCTCCTCTGATAATTTATTTATTTATCAGAAAGAGCTTCAACTTATGTTGAATGTTTTGTAAAAAAATAAAAAGAGGCAGGAGTGACTTGACGTGTAAATAAATAAAGCTAACATACAGCAGGCTGCACACCCTCAGATAAATTATGCAAACTGAATGAGTTTCAGCAGGTTCACCTTGTGCTGCGTCGCTGTCTGTGCCAATTACAGCGCCCACCACCGGCGCCGCCGCCCCTCTCCTCCTTTATCCTGCGGCCTCAGTGTTTGAGCTCTGAGAGCAGAGGGGAAGGTATGTGGGCCCAGTGCCAGCCGAGCCTGGGAGAAAAACACCGAGGCTGCCCGTGTGGGGTTCAACCCTCTGAGGCAAGGCAGGTTACCACGGCAACTAGCCCACCACCACCACCAGACCAGGGGGGGGGGGGGCGACCTCCCAAATGTCAACATCTCCAGGAAACAAGAAGAAAAGAAGCTCATTTTCAGTCCATCATTCATGAGGACTTTTTTTTTTTTTTTTTCTTTAAAAACACCACAAAGGAGCTTTGAGAGGAATTCTTGGACCATCATGTCACTGACATGTCGTTCCTTAATTATTTAAACTTTTATGATTACAAACCTTTTTAACTTTAAGATGTACAAATGTCAAACAAATCACACTCTTTTTCTTTTTAAATGAGACATTTAGCGCGAAAAGTTCTGCATTAAAAATATAAGTAAAAGAACAAAATTCTTAGCATCAAAGTATAATTAAAGTACCAAAAGTAAAGTGTGTGTTACATATTGCCTATATTATATTAATGGTATTATATTATTATAAATATCAATTTAATGTCGCAGTAATGTCTCATCAGTCAATAAAGTCTTAATTATAATATAATTACACATTAATTGGTTGATTATTATTTTGTATTAATCTGAATCCGTAAAGTAACTTTAATTATCAGTTAAAAGTAAAATATTTGTCTCGTTTGTAGAAATATAATAGATAAATATAGATATAGATAGATATAATATAAAGTAGCAGAAACTGGAAATACTCAAGTAAAGTATAAGAACCTTAAAATTGTACTTCAAAACAGTACTTGAGTAAATGTACTTAGTTACTTTCCACCACTGTTCTCCCCGTATCAAGAAAAAAAATAGATTAAAAACATACATTACATAGTCTCCATTTTGGAAAACAGTTGTTTCCAAATAAAGTGTTGTTTTAAATGTTGTTTAATAACTACTTTTTACATTTAAAAGCTTATCCAGCCAGTAGCATACAAGTGATCTAAAATTCCACGGGGATGAACTGCAACATTAAAACGCTCGTACATGTATGTGTTAGTGATAAACACCGAATAATATAATATTCTATAATAATATAACACCGTGAAGGAGCCTTTCTGCACAATAAGCACTTTCACGTCTGATATTTTGAGCACATTTAGCTGATAACGCTTCTGTACCTAACCTGTAACATTTCGAATGCGTGGCTTCTGCTTGTATCTTTAGACTGCGGTGTTTCTACTTTACTTTAATAAAGGATGTGGGCACCACCAGAGACGTGCAGCTGGGTCACACTCAGCCTGCAAATCTGACTAAATTGCCGTTTTTGTTTCGTTTTTGTCTCTCTTCATGGATTCAGGCTGACATTGTGTTCATGTCAGGGGGGTTTCCTCTGCCTCAGCCACATTCCCACTTCCCCCAGACTTAAGCATTTCCTACGAGCTCTCCAGGACGACTTCTCCGTCCCTCCAGCAGACGCCCTCACACTTTCCTACCAGCCTGTCACCTGACTCACACACCTGCTCACCTGTTCCTCATTCAGTTATACCTTCCACTGTCACCGTAAACCTCTTCGTACCTGTTTCCTCCCTCGTTCCTGTTCACCTATGGATCCACCTCCTGTTCGGACGTCCTACCAATGCAAGTAAGTTTATCTTCATTTTTCAGTAAATCCCTGAACTGTTTGTCTGCGTTCGGGTCCTTGTTGCCTCGTACTCTCCTGCTTCACAGCATCTATCTATCTGTGAGCCAGTATCTGAAACAACTGCGTCCATATTATTATTATTATTATTATGATTTTGCAGCTTGTGGTTGGGCTCCTCTGAGGTTTCGTCCTATCACACACCTGTAATTAATGTTAATCTTTTTTATTAACCTTCGTGCAATTCTTTTCAGCCAAGAATGTCGCTATTGAATTTTTATTTTTATGATAGGTTCATCTGCTAATTAGTTTTCTCCATGAACTGGATAGTTTATTTTGTATAAATCCTGAATTTTAAGATGATTACCCAGAGCCCAAAGTGACACCTCCAATATTACTGCTAATAGATGGTAATTATTAAAAGGAAAAGCAGCAAATCTTCACATTTGAGAAGCTGGAACAATGAAATGTTTTTGACCAATGACTTAAAATCTCATCAAAATCATTGCTATTAATTTTCTCTCATTTGTCTAATTGTATCGACTAAGTTTCAGCTCTACTTGTATAAACTGTTGGGTAGTTTAATTTACAAAACATCTTATTTTATGTGCTTTAAGTTTTGTTTTTTTAAATGCAAAAATCTTAACTTGTGATAGTAATTGTATAAATATAGTGGGAGTAAAAAGTACAATATTTCCCTCTCAGATGTAGTGGAGAACTTAATGTATTTAGTTCCATTAAATCAGTGCAATATTTGGAACTATAACATGTGACACCATCAGAAGTATTAACGCTTGTATTATTGAGGTTGTACTTTTAAGTGATGTAGAATATTAGAATCTCATTCTGTTTTTAAATATTCATGAATCTATTTTTTATTATTGGACTATTTATACTCCGTTATAGTGCTTGCATGTTAACATATTTTTCTTTTTCATGTTCAGCTGACCTGCTGAGTCCTGAATAAAAACGCTCTCCAGGTTTATGTTTGCAATTAGCTGAGTAGAATCCATTCGGCCTGATTGTACGTGTGATAATTGTACAGTAGAGCTGCGGGGATTAGATGATTAATTATCATTTTGATATTTTATTAGTCATTTTCCATGCAAAAAAATCCACAACATGTGAGGCTTTACTGCTTTTCTGTTTTGCTGTGATTGTAAACTTAATGTTTTTGGACAAAACTCCCTTTGAAGACCTCATTCATCAAATAATAAATATAATTATGTGCAGCCCTATTGAGCACTGTCTTTCATTTTCCTCCCTTGGCACCAATTACATTCCTAAATTAGTGAACCCCAAACTTTATTTTTATCAGAATAATTTAGTGTGTGTGCATTGTAATGCTAATTTCGACCACAAGAGACTGAAGTGCACCACTGCCCCATATTATAAATGGGACTAAAAACACGTTTTTCATCCAGGTGAGTTTTAATTTCTCTATAAACTCTAAACACAAGCTGCATTTATGTTGTGTAACACAACTGCTGTGTCTTTAATATTGTGTATTTTAATCCTTTCAATAGATAGACTTTGCAAAAATGATCACAAGATCTATTTTACTCCCGTCCTCTCCGCATCTGTGTGTGTATAATATATGTCTATACTAGGTTTACTCCTCGGCGCTAGGACCCATCAGTCCCGTTAACCCCGGACTCTCCCGGCGCTAGGACCTGTCGGACGCCTCTTTGTCTCCCGCAGACGGAGCCTCCTCCTCCTCTCTGTCTCTGTAGTCTCATTCCGTGTCTCTCTCCATCAGCAGCGGTCTGGATGCTTGCAGGGACAGAAACATGGCTGTGAATCTCGGCAAGAACAGACTGGACCTGCTGACCGCCTACCAGGACGTCATTGACGAGACCTCGGACACCGACTGGTGAGTCCTGCAGCCGGCCGGACATCCCTTCTGTCCTCCCGCTTCTCTCTCCCCCCCTCTGCATCTCTTCTTTCTCCCGGTGTCGATGCGTTACTGCTCCCTCGGCTCTCCCTCGGGGTTTTGTTGTCCGGGTTGGTGCACGCTGAGGATGCGCAGGGCAGCACCGGGGCGCACCGTGCAGCAGCAGCAGCAGCATCATACCCGTAGTGGTGGAAACTACCGACACAGGCCGGGCAGATTCACCGCTACACTGTCAAGACAGTTTATCTCCACATGAAATTCTCAGCAGCTTTTGGTAATTCAGCGCATTAAGCAGCTACGACGCTTTAAAGCAGTGAAAGTGAGTTTCTTTCTTTTTTTTTTTTTTTGGTTTTGGGGGGGTTGGGGTTATAAATCAAAGAGCAGCAGCAGCAGCAGCAGGTTTGGAGTCTGAATTGCACTGCAGAGTCGGCCGGGGCAATGTGCGCTGCTGTGCAACACTGTGTGCGCACTGGGCAAATAATTGTGCAAGCGGACTGCTTTTGTTTCCTCGCAGTTGCTCCTCTCTGTCGGGACGAGGTTTACTCACAGCCAGCTGGAAGCAATTTCAGGCTTTTACGCAACGCGATGCAGCGGTGTGTGGGTTAAACAGGCCTGGTCCAGAGATACTGATGAGCCCCTGCATCTCCAAACGAGGGGCGGAGAGGGGCGAGGCCAGGGGGGTGGGGAGGGAGGGAGAGAGGGGAGGAAGGGGGGGGGAGGAGGGGACTTCCATCATCACCCTTTGTGGCCTTTCCTCACTTGGAAAAGAGCCTGCTGACGTATTGAAAGTGAAATCACTGTGTTCAAACCACATGATGTCATAGTTCCTCATGAAAAAAGATTTGGAAAAGGCCAACAAGTGTGATGAATGGGGAACTTCACGTGTTGGTATTTTACATTGATTCCAGCCAAAGTTGGATAATAAAGTTGCAAAAGAACATTTTCAGGGGAATTTTTTGATGAATGCTGTTTGTGCACGCGTTGGTACGAAATGCACTTTTCTTTGTTTGGAGTAAACCAGGATAAGTTAAAATTTAGCAAGTAAATCAATTCTGGATTCTTTGCACTGTTTAGCAGCCAACCAGGAATACCTGGAATACCTACCAGAATAGAAATGTTATAGGTGATTTAAAGTGATGCTAAAGGGGGAAAAAGTGACATTAGCTGTGCAGATTTTATAGGACTATTAACGGGGTTTGGTTTGCTGCCATCGCGTCCCTCCTGTTGCACTTTAAGGACTTAGATATATATTAGAAGAGGTAATATTTGACTTTCAGCAGGTATGTAGATTTAGAGTTAAAGTGTAACATGTTGTCCTTGAGCATGATAAGCCAGCAGTCTCTACTGTAGCAGTGTGAAGAGATTCAGTAATGCCAAAGTCCGAACATTTGGGAAACTTTACACCCTAAATGTGCAATAACTGATATTCTTGACCACTTGGTGGCAGAGGAAACAAGTCGTGAACACAACATTAACATATCAACGCCCTTTTTAGTTGATGGGAAGTCGTTTGCACATCAAGCAGCTACAGAGCAACATTATGAACCAGGAGTCGTGTTTGTGTCCACGATTTGAAGTCCGATATTCACTCTTTCAGCGCCGTCTCCGCTTGGGGAAACATCTCTGAGCTGCTAAATGCTCCTCTGTGTTCACCAGCTGGTGTCTGTCTGCTGAGCAGGTAGTGTGCAGTGGCTTTTTACAGCTTTCTCTGAGAACGATACTGTGAGAAAGTCAACAGTCAAATCAAAAATGTTGGCAATAAAAACTGTATAACATAAAGCTGTCAAACTGCATGATTTGCTAGTTGATAAAAGGTAATAAGTGGCAATATGTTAGCGCAATACTCGTGTTTTTGACTTGAGTATTGTGACATCGTCTTGTGGGGCGTCTGGTGATTCCCATTGCTACAAAACCCTAAAGTTGTGGGCAGGACAGATGGACAATGAGCTGAAACTCTTTTTTGGTATGTTCCCTTTTCACATCGTCACCTCATGTACTTAAAAGATGGACGCACAACTTCCAAATCACTGGCGGTCGTGCGGTGGTTCAGCTCAGATTACAGATCTGTTTGCGTTGTTTTGGAGCCAAACGCTCTCGTCCCCATCTTAAGTATGAAATGTGAACCTGTGCCATCTGTTGCCGGTCATTAGTGTAAACCAGGTCAGACTGACTTAAACTGAGCTTCTGCTTTCAGTGTGTCGTTGTGGTTTTGAGCGGTTTCGTTTCCACATTTTGTTCCTGGTTTGGACGGTTTTGACTTCTCTAGTACTAAATGATAACATTGGCAGATTAATCGATAATGAGAGGAATCTTTAGTTTCAACCCTATGAATAAACAATTAAGATGACGCTGAATTTGTTTGCAACAAATCCCCAAATCTGAGCTGCTCGGGCTTTTGGGGATTTGAACACATGGCACATTTTGTGTGCGCTACGCCATATTTGGACAAAATAACATAAAGGGATTTGAACAAATCCAGAGGGGCTGTTGCACCACATTTAGAGCTGAAAGATTTAGAAAAAAATATCCATTTTAGTTTGACAGATTTATTATTGTGATATCATTTGGGATTTTAGAGGGATGATTTCTACATTGAAAATAAAAAATAAACATGTTTTTGTACCAAACTTAAGTTTAGAATATTCTATGCAAGCGGGACATCTCTGCAGCCTGACAACATTTAATAAAAAATTATATTTTTAAACACTTTTCTTCTTTGTAAATATTGCACATACTGCAATTTTCTAATTGCACTAAGCCATAATGCGATTTTGATCAAATTAAATTGTTCTAACCATAACAAATAAAGTCAGAATTGGAGGCTAATATCAGACTGGCCTCGTATGGTAGTTTGATACCAGCGCCAATGTATAATAGTGGTAACAATGCCACAAACCAGGTTTTAATATCTCATATTGAGGATATAAACTTTTTTTTGTTTAACGAAGCACTTTGGATTTAACAAGAAAGTAAACGTCTAACACTAAGCAGCTGAATCTTAACTAAAATGGGGATAAAAAAAGACATATATATATATATATATATATATATATATATATATATATATACGATATCTGGTCATAGAATAAGTATCACTTCTCTCACCCTGCTAAAGGCTTCTTCTTTTTTTAAATTTTTTTTATACATTTCTAACATACAAACTTATCAAACGTTTGTCTGAAGGGAAAGATGAAGAAATGATACCTGGACTTATTTCTCTACAGTCTGACACTGAGCTCTCCAGAGATGCAAAGACGTCATTAACTGCTTGTTAAGTTGCTAAATCCTGACGGGGAAATGCAGCTTTTACCGCCCATAAGTCCGACCCTCGTGTCCCGCTCGTGTGAGTGACAGCTGCCAGCGTTCGACCTAAAGGTTGATGTTTTTCCTCTCAAACGTTTGCTTATTCTGTCGGATGATCCGGTGGAGCAGAGGGCCTCAGGCCTGCCCCCGTTTTTCACACTTGATGAGATTCGAACAAAAGGCAGAGACTTCCAAACACCGCTGACCCCAAACAACACGGAACACCCCCCCGCCCAACCAACACCCTCCACCCCCCCTCTGTCCTAATAATGATACACCCATGATCCATCCATCTAAAATCTTTCAAAGCTGAATAAGGCCAGTCGTCGTAGTCTGGGCTCTGGTTTGTTCACTGGTTTAAATGGGTCTGGAGTTTACCACAAAATCAACCAGAGCTTTTTTTATTTTTATTTTTTAAGCTGGTATAATTATCTTCCTGCATAGCTAGCCACATGAAGAATAGTGCAGATAAAAGTAAGTTTTAAGACGTAAAAATGCTACATGTTTTCTGCTCCGAGCCTCCGTGTCTCCTTGAAATGATGTCACTCGGTTCAATTTCACGCACTGATTGCTGAGGGGTAAACAAAGTATTTTGGACTATTTTAAGAAGTAAACTTGGACTCTGAGAAACTAATGCGTGTTCCACTATTTTACAGACCAAGTGATTTAATCAAGACAGTCAAAAGAATATTAATTGAAAATTAAAGTAACTTTTTATTGCAGCCAGTGAGTTCAGTCATCAGGCTGCTGCAGCAGTTAATGAAGAAATAAGTCGTTCAGTATTATTATTATTTCTTTTCTTTTTCAAAGCCCACATATTTCGTCGTTTTAGCTTCTTGATTGTTTGGATTATTTGTCTTCCATTTTAATTAACCAAGGGTTTGATCTATTGGTTGCACAAAACAAGCACTTTGGGAAATTTGAAATGGATTATTCGCACTCGTTTCTGACAGTTTAGAGACAAAACGACCAATCAATGGAGAAAATAATTGGCAGACTAATCAATGAGAATGTATTGATTCATTTTTTGGTCCACAGACTTGATGCCCTTTTTAGTTTCAGACATAATTCATTTCCTGCTTCGTCTTTATCTTGTGACGGTTTGATTTGTCTCCTGCTCTCTTCGTGGAATCGACCAGGAAGGTGTTTTTTCTTCCCGAAACTCAAAGCAGTCGAGGTTTATCCATTAAGGACATGACCTCCTCACATGACGCGTGTCCCTGAGAACGGGCCTTATCTCTGCCTCGCCCGCCCGCACGTCCACAGCCCTGCCATCCTGCAGCTTGTTCCTCAAACTATTTGAGCGCCGTCTGCAGACGACACGGACACGGCCGCCGCGAGCGGCTCCGTACGCCATCAGCTGTGAGCTGTGTCGTGTCCTCTTGAATTCACCCGGAGAGGGCGACGCTCCGTCTCCACTGATAACTGGGAGGCTGATCCAGACTCCATTTAAAAAGAGTTTTTAAAAATGATTTATAAGTCATTTTGATAGAGGAAGGGTTTATTAAAAACAGCAGTCTCGGTGCAGCAGCTTTAGTTTAATCCAATAAACGAACGTTTGCGTGTTGTGAGCAGCGTCACTCGATGGATGTGGGTCCGTCAACCTCTTTGGTCCAGACTGAAACATCTCAACAATTATGGGATTGATGGCTATGAAGTGTGGTACAAACATCCAACGATTCCGAGAGGATTAATCCTGAAGGGCTTTTGGTGATCCTCTGATTTTGTTTTCCTCTTTTGTTCAGTGAAATATCGACTCAATTATTGAATGGATTGTCATGAAATCTGGTTCAGACGCTCATGTTCGGCTCTGGATGAATCGTAAAAGAAAAAACGTTGGCGATCCCTTAACGTTTCCTCTCATGTTTAACATAAAGAACCACATTCACGTTGTCTTTGCTCATTGCAAGAGGAAAAAAAATATACATATTTATGTTTACCTCCATGTCGTGTGGTTTCCTATGACCTTTGGTTGCATAGAGACTTCAAATCAGGTGAAAAGGACTAAACCAAATAACCATATTTCATATTAGATGGTGACACGCATGTTATTTAAAATATCAATATGCAAACCTTCTTTGAAAACTGATATCAGCGTTTAAACTGATTGTTTTTTTATTCTCCGCCTCAAACCATGCAGGCAGAAGTGACTGCTGGCTACTTATGTCCATTTTTTTCCCTCTAATATCACTGCGGCTGTATTCAAAGTCAAAATGTGAGCTGTGCAGATACAAGCGGAGTAATAACAATACTAAGATGGACTTGACTTTTACAGCCTTACCATCATTTCCTCCAGAGCCTGAAGGACAGAGTCTGCTGTCGAACCACAAATGTCGCCGTAGCGAAGGTGACGTTGCAGAGCGTATCAGGGTTATCCAATATCAAACAACCTGCAGACGCTCAGGAATGCAGAGCGCTCTGATGCCGCTGATTGGCCCGAGGCTGCAGTCACATGACCCCCTGACCCCCTCCAGCTGTTTGACAAAGCCATTACCTGACGAGTCACCTCTGCCAGGCTGACAAAAGAAACTTTTGGTAAGAGGAGCCGAGCAGGAGGGTCGGCGAACTCTGACTCGCGTTTCATTAATTGACATCAGGTCTGACTCATTTGTCCATTTTCTTTTTTCCGATCCTTTTCTCCTTGCTCGTTTTTCTACCCAGCTAGTCATTTATTAATGTTATTTCTTATTTACCCCTGGGAAAGCTTTTTATTCACACTGATGTCGGGATTCAAGGTCGGTCGTTCATTGTAGCTCAGAAGAACTGAGGTCAAAGGAAAACAAAACACCGCTACGGGCGGTGGACTCTGGCACTCTGGGCTCACGGTGTTCTTTGGTGGAAGATTTACTTTGACGGGTAATAAATAAAAAGGAAAAAGCTGAATAAAATGACGAGGAAATGCACTGAATGCAGATGCTTCCTCACTGGCTGAATGGCTTGGTGAGGATGAAAAACGATGGTGCCAGAACTCAAATGAACCTTTTTGCGGCTGATTTTTTTAAGTCTCCATAATCAAAACACCAGGAGAGACTTGGCCTGCGGTCGAATAGCGAAAAAGTTGCATCCACAGCTATAATCTTTTTGTCCGAAAAGCCCAAATAGTGCATTTTATTGTGAAAATATTCATATTACTGTACTATAAATGACATAGTAAAGCATCAGATTCTCACTTTTGAGAACTGGGACTATGGAATATCATCAAATGTTCAATTGATCGGCTAATTTTTCTCTCATACATCGAGCATTTTTAAAGGAACATATACATTTTAAAAGCAGGATAATCCTGAAACACTCGTACAGTGTGGAGTCAAACCTTCCCTGTCGGCTGCACCGTGGAGCCCTTCACCCCCGTCATTGATTAGACTTGTTGGTGCCACTGAGAGACAGAAACTATATTATTAATGGATCCTCTGAGTGAAAACACACACGGAGGCGTTTTCAGATCGACTTCTCGTTCCTTGCTAAAGATTCTCCGTGTGTTCAGAAGCATCCAGGTTTGACCTTTGACCTCTGGGTCAAGGACACCGCCTGCTACTTCTCATCTGCAGGTATTAAAGACATATGAAGTATTGGATTGTCTTGAATGCAGTTAGTGGAGTCTTCTTTTTCCCTCACGGTGCACTGACAGCCCTCTGCACCGCCTGCTCTCAGATTAATATAGAACGGGGTCAGTAGTACAACATGAAGAACAGGCTTTTACCTTCTAGGTCTACTTTGTGAAACTGTTAGACATCCTCTCCCTGGACAATTACTCTCCTTTCCTTTTTACATGTGTAGATTTCTTACATTCAGTCAAGAAATAGGCTGGTTTGGGAGCAAATTAGTTTTATTTATTTAGATTTGTATGCCGTATGTCTTGAAACCTTTCAGTTTTTTTGTTTAATCAACCGTTTTATAATTTACTTTCTAGTGTTCTACATCAAAATCAATGCTTATCGCAAGTTTTTAGAGCCTTTAAGTACTGTGTAAAATTACACAAAAATAGACAAAGTATTCATTTTTTAGGATTTGTAAAAGGAAATGTATAAGCTGTAACCAATGTTTTGCTGTTTTGACATAAATGACACTGGTTACTAACTTTATAAAATTAGAATAAATTATATTAATGTTTCTGATTCATTTTGTTTTTTCAATTTAAGTTCTGTGTTAATTTTTAATCCTATTTTATTAATCTCATTTAATTAAAAGTTATTTTTATGTAAATATTGGCTCAAATATAAATACAGAAATTAAGAATGCAGATGTTTTGACTTTTTTTCTTTAGTTTTTTTTTCTTAACAAACATCATAGCTTTTCATCACAATATGAAAAACTTTATTTATTAACAAGGATACAAAGTTCTTTATAGCAAAACAAAAACAATTCTCAAATAACAAAACAATAGAGGAATCACAAATAATATAAAAGTACATTTTTATCGTGCAGACGCGGAGGACATTAATGGATGATGTGTGTTTCCCACAGAAAATGTCGTTGCATTGATCCTTCTCTTCCCTCCTTTCTATCTTATTCCTCTCCGCTTATAATCATTGTCCAGTCTTCTCAAATCAATGCTTCTCTATTTACTTCTTCCCCCACCTCTTCTTCTAGACGCTGACATTTAGGAAGAGTTATGTTTCACATACAGATATGAGACAGGAGTCGATGACACAAATGCATCTTTTGCCTTTTTTTTTTAAAATACCAAACTCACTAGCTACAGAAATGAGAAGCCGGTACGTTACCAAACTTAGCTCAGCTTATTCCACGAAGATTAATTTAGCTGTGATCGGGCTTTTATTCTTTATTTATTCCTCCTGATAGCCCTCCCGTCTTCCTCCTGTCCGGTTTTGTTTCTCCATTCTTATCTTCCTCCCTCACCTCCTTCTCTTCTAGCCGCAGCTCCATAATGGGGTTGTAACCTTCAGTAAATGTCTCGGAGAAACGTGAGATTGCAGGTCGGGCGGCGGTGGCGTGTCAGGCCGAGGTCAGAGTCATGAAGAGTTTGACGTTACGCTGCAGTCCAGACGATGAAACCAGCAAATTATAAGCAGACACGCCTCAGGCCTTACAGGGACACGCACAGAGACTTTATTCTTATATTACCCTCAGCAGACATATGGATATATGGTCGTACGGAGGAGCAAGTTACAGAATTTAGAAATAGTCACAATTCTTTAATAACCAAAGAAACTTTGTTATTCTAACAAATCTTTGCTAATATGTCAAAAGTCAACATTTGTCTCCGGTGTTGGTTCTATTGTCACTTAACCCAACACACTCGCGTAACATTTGTTTATTGGCGGCTGGATATTGTCTGTATTTTTGTGCTCTCGCACGTCAAGCATTTTTAAAGGAATATATACATTTTAAAAACAGGATAATCCTGAAACACTCGTACAGGATGGAGTCAAACCTTCCCTGTTGGATGCACAGTGACGGTGTTGCTTGTACAATGCATTGGCTGTTGAATAATGACAACATCTGCGTTTAGATTTAGGTTTCCTATAAGCCTCGCTGTCACGGTGCACTTCAGCCTGACATGGAGTACGATCTCCCGGGAGCACGAAGGCCCCGCACAAAGCCGTGGAAACGAAAATGCACTGTTGCCAAAAGCAGCTAGCAGCACTGTCTCCAAAAGATAATAAACGTCTCCAGATGACGTCAAAAGCTCATTTGCATAAAGCTTAGTGGTTATGGTGGTTGCAGCAAGGGACCCTGTGCTGTTGAACGAAGAGCCGCGGAAATTAAATCAAATTACTCTGAGCAGCATTGGGAATGAATTGCAACATAAAATATTTCTTGCTTTTTCCCCCCGATGTTGTGAATAACTGGTCAAATGTATCGTGAGTAGTAGGCTCTGATGTCTAATGCAACTTTAGGAAAAGCTTTGTGCAGGACACGTGTGTATATATCATTATATAATAATAATAATAATAACTCTCGCCTCATGGGAGGCTGTAAACCAACATGCCTGTGGCCAATGTGCTTGTCCCGGACCTGCAGATTCATGGAAACATCCTTCTGCTGGGTGCTTTGACCTCGCTGAGGCGATGAATTCAATGTCGAGATGACTCGCCCCAGGTTGACCTGGTGGTGACTCCCCCTGAGGCTGCACGTGATGGAGGGTTCCTGTTCGTATTGTACAACATGGAGCTCCCTGCAGCTGCTGGGTGGTGCGGAGGACTGGACAGCAAATACATTTTCATCCTGGTTCATTTTTTATTACATTTTTTTTTTTTTTTAAACTGGGGTTTCTGATATCAGTTTTACATCTGGAAGTGAGCAGAGAGATTAGACTGAAGTCAGTGGTGATTTATACACGTTGGACGTTTTCTTCCAGGGAGATAAAGATTTATTGAAATGTCTCTTGATTTATGTTCTTATTGGATTACTTGCATTTTTAAAATGAACTGTTTGTAGGAGATATATATATACCAAACATATATTACCTTCCTCTTTAAACATTTGTGAAACGGCACATTTTAAAATATTGTTTCGTCCGTGTTTGCGCTCGTCTTCTTCTCCACTGTTACTCACCAGCTGTCTGATATTTACTCCGTGATTAGTTTCATTCCCCATTAATCTATCATTATTATTTTATTAATTTAATCTAGAAAATCTGAATAAATAATAACAAATGGACAAAATGGCGTCTTTAAATCGCTTGTTTTGCTCAAACAGTCCAAATCCCGAAGATGTGGAGAGAAAAAAATAATTATAAATTGTAGCAAATCCTCTGATTGAAATACTGGAATCAATGTATTTTTGATGCTTTTCAGTTTGATAAATGACTTAAATGGCTAATCTGTAACCAATGAATCATTTCAGCGTTAATTGTGACTTTAAAAAGCAAGAAAGCTCAATGAGGAAAGAGGTCATGCTGCCTGTTAGATGAGATTCAGATGAAATTCAATAAATTCAGCCTTCAGAAATGTCTTCAATTCTTCAATAAGTTGATCTGTTGGAAGATGTGACACACTGAGGGGGGGGGGGTCATTTCTTGACATTTCAACCCAGGAGTCAATAGCGGTGAATTGTACTCAACCAGGAAAATCTATAATGCCTTTTTAAGCCAAAAGCCACAGTTTTTTTTTTTTTTGTTTTCTTGTTAAATGAACAGTCGGTGCACTTAATAGAAAATGTTGAGTCAGTGAAATGAAACGCTGTCAGGCCGAGTGTCAGGCCGAGTGTCAGCCCGGCACTTTGCTGTTGCTGTCAAAGATTTGAGTTCAACAAGAGAGCGATGCAGTTTGTAACCTTGACGATTTTTTTTCTTCTTCTTTCTTCCCTCCGTGTGAATCATTTGGACTCTGCACTCGCAGTTTCATAGCAGGAGGGAGAGAAGAAGGAGATTAAATTGGCCAGAAAAGAGGAGTTTGCAGCTCTTATTTTTAGCTCTGCTTTCACACATGGAGCACGTTTAAATTACAACCAGAGTTGCACAACTATTCTCCTTTTTTTTTTTTTTTTTGCAGAGAGAAATAAGGTAAAAGTGATTTTCAAATTTTTTTTATTTATATCATTCTGCAGAGATGTTGAAAATACAGCAGGTATCTAATAGTCTAATAAACACATTTAGCTCAGCTACACACATACGCAATGAAGAAGGAAGCGCTGAAAATGTGTAAAATATGTGTTTAATACTGGGAAAAAGTGACAAAATTAAGTTAAATGAAGTATATTAAATAGATTTGAGTGCTGTTAATATAAGCTATTGGCATCTATCGGTGCACATGTTTCTATTAGTACAGACTTGAAAGGTGCATAGATTTGTTTATATGCTAACTTCAAGTACACATGCAGCACTGTGTGCAATTAGTATGGAAATGGGACACAGCTACAGACTTATTATCGTCTGTATAACTTATTATTTCTTTACATGAGATGACATCAACACTTTGCAGGGTTTGTAGTTTTAATATTTACCCAGAAATACCATTTCTGCATTCAAGATAAGTAAAAGCACCTGCTGTGTAGCTTAATCTATAATATATCATATTTATTTGTTGATATTTTGTATTACAAATCTGAATCTCTGAAGTACCTAAATGTACCAAGTTAATGTAGTGGGATATAAGTATAAAATAACATAAAATGCAGTTACTTCCAGAGCTGGAAATGTCATTTTTCTTTGCTTTCTTTTAAAATTGGATTAAGATGAACAGATGAAGTTTTCTTTGAAGTACAAATACATGATCTCACACACACGTGCAGTACACATTCTGCAGACTGCAGTCAAACATTAGGGTAGTTACACAGAAGAGATTATACTTTTACTGCAAAAATGAATCTCCCGAGCTCAGTGAGATTCGATTGTGGACACAAAACGGATAATGCAGCCTGACTGTGCCGACTAACCAGCAAATGTTTAGAGAATTACTCGACCTTTTTACCTGTTCAAACTCCCAAACCTCGTCACATTGATTCTAAAGGAGGTGTTGCAGATGATTAAGCCGAGTGTGATTCTGCACATTTTTTTTCTCTCCTCCTGTCTGCTCAAAGGGATTTTTAGTGGCCAGTTTTCTGTTTTTTCTGTCTGAAAATCAGAAGCCGTGTCAATCATTGTGAAGCCTTCTTGATTGATGTGTTTCTGATTCATCTGTGGCGCCGAGAGTCGCGTTGAGGGAAGAGAACGTTGATGGAGGACTCGAGGTGAACGAACGCGGTGATTATCAGTTTTTATTATTTTCTAAGAGTGATTTGAATGATTCTAAAGT
>CALSBV010011010.1:8542298-8567885 GCA_943590825.1 Bovichtus diacanthus | reverse complement strand
ACACACACACACACACACACACACACACACACACACACACACACACAGTTTCCACAGCTGTACAATTTAGTCCGAGATACAAGACTGATTGTAACAATAAATTAAAAAAAACAACACAAAAGCTGGACAGAGCAACTATTTACAGCCCCTGTCAAGGCAACAGTACGACTTTAAAACAGAAGATATATATGTGCACTCTTTCTGTTTTTTTTATTTATGCAGAAGAAGAAGCTGCAGGTTAAATGAAGTCTGTCTCTTCCTCGTAGACGGTTAATATTACAGAGGGCTTTACTGTAAACCCTCAGACTTGACTGTGAAACCCCCCAATGCAGTTCAAATGACTCTAAACTGGCCCGGCTCCACGTGGAGAGACGGCCGGGTAATATTTCTCATATACAGACGATACATTCCTCACAACTGTTCTCCAGCTTCGGGCTTCCAGAGCTGCAGACTAAACGTTTTTTTTTTTGGTCTTCGAGTCAAATGAAAGCTCAGAGTCTGAGTCTCCCAGGACAGAAAACTGAGCATCACCAAGATACAGTCGTTGAGCCAGACCAGAAAATCCCATTCTAATCTTCACAGCTAGGGGTGAAAGGTTTTAGAAGATTTTCAGTACGAGCCTGGACGAGACATTTGGCCGTTAAACCCTCCAAACCAAATCCACCGGCCCCCGAATTCCTCACCGTCGACGTGCGGGTTGGTGGACTTTCAATTCAGATTTTGTTGGCATTTCAAAAAGATATAAAGTACGGTTTGTGCTAAAGCCCGAACAATACTGGAGTGTTCATGATGATCCCAAGATATGTGCTGATTGGGACATTTTACAGTTGGAAAATAAACTTTAAGATTATATTATATTGATCAGTTGGAGCTAAATAAGGACGTTGATGTTATTAGTTGATTAGTATTGTTATTTGCTGATACAACAAGAAAGGAGACAAAATATCTGAGACATTCAAATATTTAACAAACCTGGAACTGGGTCTGGATTGGATGGAAGGACTTGAAAACCAGTTTAAACTGGTTGTGTTGTGCTGTGTGTCTTCAGTGAAGCTGTGATTACTGTAATCACTAGAGATGATGAGTGTACTTTCAGTCTCAATAAACATAGGAAGAGAAAAGAAAAAAGTCAAAAATCATAAATATAAAATGGAGATTGACAGTGAAAGTATTAAAAACATTAATAATGAACAGCTGTACAGTGTTAAATGCAGAATAATATGCCAAATATTGACAAATGTTCGCAGTATAACGAAATAATATTAATCAGCAGCGTTTTCAAATCCGCTCTCCTCTTCCTTGTTTAATGATGAGGTGAACACAAACTAACTGCTTGTTTAAATCAGTGAGGAGGCAGAGAAATGGCCTTACATGGGCGCAGTTCATACACACACACACACACACACACACACACACACACACACACACACTGTCCACTGTCTGCATCACAGTCTGGCCGGTCTCCTTCCTGGAAGAGCAGAGTGCGGCCTGCTGACTGAGCGGGCCGGCTGCCCGTTAACAATTACTACAGAGCTGTTTACTTTCCAGAAACTGCCCTTTCCATCTGATTCCTCTTTAGCTGCAGCGATAACCACCGACGAGGTAGTCCACTTCTTTGTGACCCCCCCCCCGTAACTGTATTGCCATCTTCCTTTCTGCTCTATCAGGCTGAACTGAGAGGCAATGAGTGGAAACCAAACATGGCTCTGTACCTCTGATGGCTTCCATCTGCTAAAGTGTTTTTGTGAAATGCAGAGACAGACGTACCAAATGTACAAATCATGAGTCCAACCAGTGGTGGAAAAAGTATTGAGATATTTTACTCAAGGAAAAGTAATATTACCACACTACAAAAATAAGTCTTGTATTCAAAATCTTAAAAAGTTAAAGAATGTTTTGCATATAAATGTATTTATCTAAAGTAAATGTACTTCTTATGCAAATTGCCCCCACTCAGTGATATATATATAATTATTATTAAAATACTATTATTTATGCAAGATACATTTTAATGTTGTCAAGGTATAGAGCAGATTTTAACTTTAATTTACTTTTGTTTAAACTTAAATATTGACCTGAAAAGTAAATGGAAACTCTGCCAAATGTACGTAACAGTATGTGCGTAAAAAAACAATATTTCACGCTTTTTTTTTTTAGGTTGTTCAGTATCCACTGAGAAATGTAGGTCCCAACTAATAGTTGAAATATGGTCTCTTAAATTCCGTCGAAGCTGCGGTTAAATGTTATGTTATGTTAAATGTAGAGGCCTATGAAAAAAAGCTTCACTTTTCAATCAATTATTCCACCGTTTTAACTCCGGCATCAAGTTTACTGTGTATTTCTGTGCTGAGATTAACTTTGCTGCAGGTGTTTGTCAAGGCGATCCATCCACATCGTATTGTCACTTCTGAAACCAGTGGGGATAATCCGGCGTGGCCAGCGCTTCACTGAGGAGGATGGCTGCCGTTCAGCGTTTAAATCACAGCTCAGGCATCAGACTGCAGCTGACGGCTCCAGAGCCACTTCCAGCTCAGTGGGAATGTTCTTCTCTGTCCTTGCATACAGTATTTAGTCTGCAAAAACATCCCCTCTGACACTTTGGGCTGCTTTCATACCACACTTGTTTGGTTTGGTTAAAAAAAAAAAAAAAAAACTCAATCAAACTCTGTTTCGGACTAAACACCCAGAGAAGCTCTGGGGCAGTTTTTGTGGCGTGAAAGCAAAACAGACCGACCACAGTATTTTATTTAATTTTTTTTTACCAAACCTAAACTGCTATAAAAGCTCTTTTGCATGGTGAACTGTTAGGAAAGCAAAGATATTTGTGCGTCCCGGGACTCGTTTCTGTTCGGCACTGCAGTGAAAGAATTATAACAAAGAGGGAGTATTTTACTAAAAACGGCTTTAACTTAAGAAGATATACTTGTCTGCTGTTAGCAGTAGATTCACTTCTAAGTGCATTTTTGCACAGCACGAGGACCGTGGATTTAGTCCACCATCGTTCGGAAGTCGTCTCTTAAAGTCCAGTATGAACCGGAGGATTACAGCCATCACAACCTCTTTTAATGTTGACTATGACCAACAGCTATAAAAATGTTCTTATAAACCCAGCGAAATAATCGTAAAAAAAAACAAAAAACAGACTGCAGTTGTCGCTCATTGCCTGCAGGTGGCGCAGGTGTTGAAAGTGCTGCAGCATGTCAACACCTGCAGGTCTAAACTGCTGCTCTCCTGTCCTATAGGTGGTGCCAAAAAAAAAAAAAAAAAGGACTGACAAGCTCCCCTTTTGGAGAACATGCAGCCTGCGAAATATTAATAAGTTCCCTGAGGTGCCTGGCGTCTCAAAAAGCTGCCAGTGCTGTGAAATAACAGACCTATTTTAAATCCCTTTTTTACTGCATGATCGATGAGCTGTCTTGACACTCCTGCTGATGTGTTGCGGGGCGTCCAGGTTGACTGAAACAACTGCCACACCGGTGCTGTGGGTGTGAATGTCTGACTCAACAGCAGAGCATGAAAGCAGGCCGTTGCTTTATTTAGGAAGTTGACGTTTCGACACGACGCTGAGTCTAAAAATATCGCCTCACCTGCCTTTCAAATACTTTGTTTCACTTTGCATCTTTTATCACTCACACTGTCGCGCTTCTGATGGATGTGACGGTGCTTTTATGATATTGTACTCGGGAGCGGAGCCACTGTAAGTTGATGTTAGGTGGTCGGTTCATCCATAAGTTGAACGAAATGTGTTATTTACTGCAACTCTCATTATCATGACATTTGTGAGGAAGATGGTTTTGTGACTTTTCCTCCAGTGCCACCATCAGGCCCAGATTTCCATTGACATGAAGGAGAGTCCAAAAAGACAATTTTAGATTAAAGGTCGTACTCTTAGGGTCAAAAACACTTAAAGGGATCCAAATGTTGCACTACAAAGAGTGTTTACAAGTGTTGGAATACTACTGTGTGAGCGCAAAAAGTTTCACAAAGCTTTTTCGTGGCTCCAGATTGAGCTGTATGAAGTCTGCAAAATGTGTTCAAGTGATGTCACTCGAGGCAGCGTTGGTTTGGGCTAAAGATGAAGCGCGGCAGGCGTCGTACGGTGCGAACTTTAACACTTTTCACTGTGTGTTTGCAGTTAGTGAAAGTTAATTGTTCCATTCTACTGAGCGTCACCTTGTTATGTCACTTCTGGTTTAAAAAAAGAAAAACCAAGATGGCGACATCGCAGTGGCGACATCCACGTGCCTTTTAGACGGAGCTGTGTTGGTGTTAACGTGTCGTTTTCAGGACTGGTGAGAAGACATGATCCAGAAAGTCCAGTTTGACACCAACAACAGTTTGGCTTCAGCAGAAGTTGATGTGGTAGAGAGTGATTTTGTTACTTTGGTAAGAAAAGTGCAGTTCTCGCTAACATTAGTATGTAAGACGGAGTAACTGCAATGCTCAAAGCGAGTCCTCCCTGAACAGTATTTGATTGCGGAGACTCAGTAGTTTACTGGGGTTACTGTTGCTGTGAATACTAACACACACCTGCAGTAATAAAGGTGATAATTAAAAACGCAGCCTATAGCAGGACACGCGTGCTGGTGTTTTTATCTGAAGACCAAACTGTGATGGATGAAGTGTTTTCACGCCTCTCCATCGATCGGAGACTCTCCTCTCAGCCCCGTCGGGTGGGGATCAGCACCGCTGTGATTTAGGAGACGCTCTGTGACGCTCTGTGACGCTCTGGGATCACAGCTTCCTGTGTCTCTGCTGTGCTGTGGGATGAACCCATCCCATCCCTGTACCCATTTGTTTTTTTTCCATTTCTTTTATTTTCATCCACTTCTCTTCATCATCATTATCCATCTGCTTCTTCCTCGTCGCCATCCTCTCGCCTGGCTTAATTTTCACATTCAGTTTGCTCTATTTCCGTCTCACACTTTTCTCTCTCCCAGAAAATCATGCTTTAGTAGAGAAAGCTTCCCTCCATTTGAAACTGTCTATAAATGAACTCCAGGTGGATAAATGTGCCGTAATCCACTGAGATGAACCCGTATTCATGCCGCCCCCCCCCCCCCTCGCTGAAATGCTCACTTCTGCTGAGGCCTCTGTCTGCTCACATCATATGTTCGCTGGATGACGGCTGAGGCTTAGGGATTTACGGAAGATATCAAGTGATTTATGGAATGCAGAAAGGCTTACAGGCCCCGCAGAGGTGCAGGATGTTTCATATATCGTTTTTTTTTTTTTTTTTTTTTTTTGGTTAATGAGTTTAGCAGGCAATTATTGTGAAGAATTGAAATGGAGTTTGTAGGAGGAGAGACTTTCACTGACAGATTTATTTAGTTTCAGTGAGGAAACAGACAGCGAGGGCTGCTATTTTATGCAGAATACACTTTATTTCATGGCATTTAAAATTCACTTTTTGGGGTTAGTTGTAGTGGAGAGGCAGCAGAGTAGCTCTGATTTGGGTTTTAGGGGGAAGATGTGGCAGTAGGTTGTTATTCAGAAGCATGATTCAGCCCTATGTACTGTCTGACACACACAGCTAGCAACCTCAAAGTATTCAGTAATACTACACTACAATATAATATATACTACTATACTATATAATACAGTAAGTCATTTCAACCCGAACCACCATCTTTCCCTGAGACCAACGTATTTTGAAGAGGCACAGACGGACGATGTCGTCCTGCCGATGGCGGCGTCGGATCAGAAAACTCAAAGTCGCCCACTTTGTTGACCCGACCATCTTCCCTGAGCTTCTCGCAATTCCCTCGCTTGCTCCTGACAGACGGCAGCCGTTAGCCAGCGTGAGCACCTGCTACTGTGCCAAAACGCCTTCATGTCAGACGGTCAGTCTGACATGGTCAGTGCAGATGACCGTCGAGCGTCTCCGCTCATAATCTTCTGCAGTAGTTTGTAGTATCACCAGCAGGCGGCGTTACACTGGGAGCTCCTCCACCTTCACCCGAATGATGATTCAGAAATCTCGTGCTGATTTAAACCCAAACTATGAAACAATCAGCGAGTGATGAGCTCGGGGACAGAAATAAACCAAAACGTGTTCTACTTTTCACTCTTTTGCGCTAAAAATAAACCGTATATTTGATCTCCTCTGCTAAATATGGCAGTGAATTTACTTTTTTTTTTTTTGTCCTGCGGAAGCTGCCACTTCTCGTCACACGCTGGCGGCTGGTGTGTGTGGGGGCTGAGGCCCGGCGCTTTGCTCCGTTATGTGGGTTACAGTGAGAAGACGGAGGCAGTGGTTTGAAAGCAGAGTGTGCAGTCCTTCAGGTCTACGTGCCCTCCTTTCTTTGTGCCTCAAAACGTCTCTCTTAATCATTTGACTCATACATATTCATCTCTCGCTCTCCTCCATCCCCCTCTCTCTCTCTCCACATGTGGTAATACTATTAAAATGTCTGTCAATGATTCATTCCTGTAGCCTGAGACTGAGCAGAGCTGCACTGTTAACTCGGTATCAGTGACAGCACAGTGTTTTAGTTCATAAAATAAAAGAATATTATAGCCTTTGGTGGAGATTTCCTCCTTCGTGAATGCAGCTAAGTCATACAAACTTATCGTAATATCACTCAGTATAGTGTATGCCAGCGGTTGCATATGTTTTTGTCTAGTTTTGAGCCTTTATCGCTGGTTAAGACCTGCTCAAAACACAGTGATGATCTTTTTTAGCTTCAGAGACTCGAAGAGGTGAAAGTATCTAATATTTCATAAGATCAAAGCAAAAATGACAGAAAAGTCATAAAAATACATAAAATGTTGCAATTTTCTTTCCTCTGCCTTTAATCATCTAGTGACCCCTCAGATTCATCTAGAGACCTCAGGGGGGGTCCCGATCCCCAGGTTGGTAACCACTCGTGTTCTCAAGTACAAAGTAACAAAGAGCTACTTGTACTTTTCTTGAGTATTTCCATTTTGTGCTACTTTTTATGACAGCTGCTTACTAGGTAGTCTTTAGATGTTTTTTTTCTTTTATATATTAAATTACCCAACATACAGCAGTCTATATGCTAAGCTAAGCTAACCAGGTCCTGACTCCAGCTCTGTAAATAACGCACTTTCTCTCATCTCGCGCTCGGAAAGATATTCAGGATAAGAGTATTTCCCAAAAAAAGCTATTTCTTAAAAGTGCTCTCCTAGAAGTGGAATTACTAGGTTATGGTTTTGTGCGTCTGTGTTTCCGAAGTGACATGATTTTGCGTCACATGACATGATGACAGATAATTATTTACGGAGCAACTCGAGCTGCTTCTGAGCTACTTTAACATCTGAAGTAGTTCTTCTGAGTGACGCCGTTGTGCCGTTTGACTGCACTCAGAGTGAAGCAGCTTTTCAAGCACGTTCCCTGTCGATGTAAATGTCAGTGTCATAAACTCTCTCTCTCTCTCTCGGTCTGTCTCTCTCCCTCCAATCCCATAAGCCCCGGCAGGCGGGCTGGCACACATGCAGCCGAGCACAGCTTGACTTATCAAACGTGGTGTGCTGTCCATAAAGAGTCAGCACTCCTCTGTGTAACTGCTACAGTCCAGTGGGTGCCGTGATGTTCTGTCTGACTCCAATAAATCAATACATGATATAGTTCTGAGGAGATAATCTGCCTCATTTTCACGCTGGAAAAACCCTGCAAGAGGCTCGAACACGTCCCCGATACTTTTTGTTTTTTAGAAAAACAGGCCGTAGAAAAGAATCTAACAGAAAAAAATCTTTGTGCACATTATCCTGGAAAACCGGTCCTAAATAGTGGATTTAAAAATTTTTTTCCTAATTAACCAAATTCAATAAATATCTTGGTATCTCAACTGCATCAGGCGAGTTTATATAAAAGACATTTTTTTGGAGAGCACACAAACAGCTGAGATTACTCTCAGAATTAAGGCTAAATTAATGTTTGTCACTTAAGAAAAGCGACTCAATGGCGGCTAAAAGGGAGACGCAGCCACATTAATTTTTACGCTGCTCTTTGATAATAACAAGGAGATCAATAAGAGTCACTTTTTACAGTACAGTAAAGTACTTATATGCAACATATTAACATATTTAGAGAGAAAGGTAATGCTTTTGTGTTTTTAGCAACATAATTAGGAAGCAAAATATCTGCCAAGTTGCAACATGTTCACTGACGACATGTTTATAACAATGTTCAATACAATATTTATACATAGCAGCTAAAGCACGATGGAACTTTTTTTCATGGTTCTATTTAGGTGTCATGGGTTTGGTTGAATATTGGGGGGAAAAAAAGTCACCAGCACGAGATATAACTTTGCGTTTACCTTTTTTTTTATTAACATATCACCAAAAACACAAATGTTGCCAATCCAGGCGGTGATTATGTTTTCCACAAAGCATACATGGCAAAACAAACAGACAGGAGGTGGTTCAGTTTGTTATTTGGAGCACATAAGCGCCAGTTTGCCCTCCAGTTTGTTGACGAGACTGAATCTGCATGATTTAGCTTATGCTGTCTCTTGGAGAGGAAACATGGCCCTGATTTGTTTCTGCCTCTTTGTACATCCAGACAGCTGATCCCCTTCATGTCCTCATGTCTGTCTGTCTTTGCAGGGAAGCTGAAGGGAAGTCAGTGCAGATCACATTCTGTAATTTCACTGACAAGATCACAACTTCATACACTGCTATTTTTATAACATTTTTTAAAGGGTAATGTAATTCCTTACATGTTGAAATTAGATTTCACGCTGAATGTATTCCGCGGATCATGAGACGAAGCCTCGATACAGGAGACACGTCTTTTATTTTGTGCCTGCAGGGTGATGCTGTTTCTCTCCCCGTAGACTGCACAGAGGGAATCACTGCTCAGTGTTTTCCTGAAGCCTCAGGTGGACGAAAACACACACAGGAGGATGGGTGAAATGGTAATGCTGTGTGTTTGGTTTTCAACTGCTGTGTACCGTCACGTACACACACACACACACCAGTTCAAATGCACCTGGATGCTTGCGTGTGTGCATGCATGTGCAGCTGTGAGTGTTTGATGGTCGGCTCTGTTGTTGAGAGCCTTTGATGGCTCCCTCTTTCCCTCTCAGTGGATTCAGCTGCAGGCAGGTTGTCTCAGATCAACACATTATCACCAGAAATATAAAACCGTACGATGCATTTTTGCCGCCTGAAGTCTAGTAAAAAAAAAATAAAAAATGTAAAATGCAAAATAAGGCACTTTCCCCACATTGTGTCCTCAGAAAGATGATGTGGTGCCTTTTGTGGTGCTCGTAGCTTTGCTTTGTCTGCAGCGCTGTTTCATGTTAAGGGGATTGTTCAGGTGTCCTGCCAAAGGCTCAGAGTGTTTGAGTGTGTTGGGGAGTCTCTCCCTCCTCCCTCCTCACCCCTCTCCATTAGTCCGTCATGTCCTGGTATTAAACAGGGATTTGTGTGGCAGGAGTGTCTGCAGCACAAGATTTGGCTGCACCTGCTCGCTCCCAGCAGGGGTGAGAGCTTCGACTCTGAGTCCCGGAAGACAGGGATGACTGAGAGGAGCTTTATTCACCAGACAACTATTCACTCCTCACGGCTGACAAGACGGCAGAATATAAAAAAAACATGTGGAAGGAATTATTACCTCTGGTTATTGTCAGGGAGGGAATAAAAATGGCAAACAAAAGGTAAAAGCCACATTAAGGACATAATCTGAAAAAAAGAAAAAGAGAAAAAGAAGTTTTTCAGCCAAATGTATTGCAGATGGAATTATTACTCAAGATGTCATTTAACAGTGTTCGCTAATGAAACCTACTGCGAATAATAATTTAGGGAAGCCTAAAGATGAATTATGATAATGTTCTGCTGCTGTAATCCAATAGGACTGTTGTGTTACTTAGAAACTGTAGTTCTTATCACTAGACTAGAATTACAATATCAGCATTTCCAAATACATGATAGAATAAACAATATTAAAGGTTTAGAAATGGTCTGGCAGTACCCCTGTTTGTTTGTTTTCTTTTGTTTGACTTTGTGGCATGAAATTGCAGGAGAACGGTAAGAATTGAATAAAGATGGAGACATCTGTTGGGCAGTAAAAGGAAAGTGTGTATGTGGCAAAACTTTATATCTACAACCCAAAATCTGAACAAAACGTCTCTCATTTTGCTGAACGGGATTAGAAAATGATGTTCGATGCAGAGCTCGAGCAGAAGCTGTGAAAAGTGACATCAGCGCTAGCATCTGGTTGAAGCGGTGCTCAAACTAACATTTTCAGAAACAGTGATTTGGCATCATTTCGACGTTTGAATCATTTGCTTCTGTCAAGTATCCTGAGAAAACGCATGAAATCGAGTTTTTTTTTTTTTTTTTTTTTTGCAAAAGAGATTCAAACCACATTCATGGTTCGACTCTCACACTGTGTCTGCAACTGGACATTCGACCTGCGGTTTCACATGGACAGCTGCATATTTCTGAGATAATGAAATTGTTTTGGCAGGTTTCGTTTTCCGCCCGAGGATCATGACATTCGCTTGACAACCTCGGATCAAATGAGAAACAGAAAAATGCTGCAGTTGTGTGTTTTTGGCCTGTTCGTCACTGACACAATATCTCTGGAGCTGTTTTTAATAAAGAAAATTACCTCCAGTCCTGCAGTACAACCGAACCACCTCCCGCTGTCTGGTGTTTATCTCAGTGTTATTCAGCAGCACATGCAGACATCACCTCACAGTTTGTACTATATACGGTGAACCCCCCCTCCCCCCGACCCCTCTCCAATCCTCTTCCTCGCTCCGTCTTCCTCTCCTTTCTGTCCTGTGAGCTTGTTTGCTCCCAGCGGCCCAGTTTTGTTCCGGTGTGGTTTTCAGCGGAGCGGAGCTCAGAACAGCTTGTCTATCTGATAGCGAAGATAAATCCACTACATTCCTCTGCTGCTTCTAGCGGTAATGGTGCTGCCAGACCAAAACTTTGATTTCGGAGCCAATACCAACCGACACGATACCACAGGGATCCGACCAGCGAAGGGTTCTGGAAGAAACGGAAAGTTCTGCCAGGAAAACAACAAAACCACAACAGGTGTTCGGCATTAGCTGCCACTTTGAGGGTTTGATGCGCTGCATTGGTCATACGTGTAGATTACGTAAATAACCAGCACAGAATGTTAAGTCTGAGTCGAGTGAACTGCTGTAAATCTGTAAAGTCGCTCATATAACGTCAAAGTCCTCGTCAGCAAAGTCATGTTTGATGTACTTATGTAATGTTTGAGTCATCAAAGCTTTTCCGATCCACCTAATTCATGTGCGAGTCGCGCAAGTCATGAACAAATCAGCTCATTTCTAACTTCAAAATGACGAAGCATTGCTCAGGTCCCTAAACTAATCTCTACGTCACCAAATGTTGTCATGTTCAAGGCCCTTATCTAACGTTTGGGTCACAAAAGCTGTTTCTGATTCACCAAAGCCACGTGTGAGTCGCAAAAATCCTGAACAAATCACGAAGCTTATGTCTAAATCCGTAAAGTCGTGTCCAAGTCGCCAAATCACGTTCTAATAATCAAAGCATCGATGGAGTCAATAAGCTCATATAGCCACGTTTCGAGTTGCCAAAGTCATGTCCAAGTTAAATCTCAAGTTCTTTGTATTTGATTTAGAGTTTGATCCTTCACATAATACAAGTTCAACACATAAACATAAAACTTATAACGAAGTTGTGGCTTCTTTCATTAGTTTTTCTGGACTCACGTCTGTCTTTTATTCAAATCCTATGATCTGGTTATTTAATTCTTTTATTTTCGTCTCGGGCTACGATTCAGCTAATTGTAAAAGCCTCAGTTGGTGTTAAGACCTAAGGACTACAAACATGGCTGCGAGAGGCTTTGCTCCATCGCCCTCTATTAACACGTAGCGGTACCTTTGAATGGCTTGTTTCACTCGCTGATGTTTGTTAGTTGCACGTTTCGGAGAGACGGGTTGAACAAACAGAACCGACATTATGTAATCTGTGCTTTCATAGGTAAATCAATACTACATTGAACGCTCATGATGCTCATAATAGCGAAGTTACGTAAGCGGCGCCCGTCATAAACAGAATGAAGAGCAGAAATCGAGACAGAATATACTGAAAAACAAGAGGGCGAGCCAAGGGACAAACATGAGTGATAGCAGCTTGGCCTGCAGTTTGCTGAGTTAAGCACTCTGCCTTATTGAGGTGCGTGTGTGTGTGTTTCAGGGGAGGGAGGGTGGCAGCTTATGCTCGACCACAGGGGCATTGTGGGTAGTCCCTCACAGTTTCTCTCCCTCTGCTTGGATACAAGCAGTGCATCACTTCCCTCCGTCTCTTTTTTTTTTTCTTTCTTCTAGTCTCACCATCTTCTCGCTCTCCATCCAGCTGTGCAGACTGCAAATGAAGTTTGAATATTAACAGTGTATTGAGCCGTTAATATTCTTCAGTGTCTACATCTGTATCTGACGTTTTAAAGCTGGCCTCCCACTTTTTATCACTTATAGTCCTTAAATCTGCATTTCACCAATTTTCGGTGCAATTCCGACATTTTAAAGCACCTAATGTATTTATATTCTATATTCGAGTTTTCACAGTTACCTGTCTAGTCTGCTTGTCCCTTAATGGATTCAGATTGCGGGCCAATGCAAAAGGCATACACAAGATTCATGCCTGTTTTGAGTGTGATGTGGAAGAAAGTTCAACATCACCACCTTGGATGACGTCGTTGACTATTTAAGCAACATGAGGCCTTTTTCTTGGCTGCATGTAAAGTTGGCAACTACCTGGAAGAGCATCTAGCAGCCAATAGACAGTTATTCCCCTCAGGATTTGGTGGCGACCAAAGCCGAGCTAAAAGAGCGTGAATACATACAGTGTGTGTGTACAGCCACATATACAATGACTCCAATCCAATGACCAGAAACACGACTCCAAATGAACGCTGACGCTGCTCTGTGTCTGCTGGATGTGCAAATAAGCGACTGTTAACTTTTTATGAGGTGATAATATGTCCGTGTTGTGTTTACAGCTTGTTTCCACTGCCCCCAAGTTGTTGTAGTTTGGATAAATGCTGAGACTGGAGTAGCATGAAGTACTGTCTTGTAATGATGGCTGATGTAATGCAGCTGACAGCACTGCAGTGTGTGTACTGAGATAATGTGACGGCCCTCCAGTCTGAAGGCCATGAGACAACATGCCAGTTTTCGTGAAGACTGTTCATAGATCTTAATGCACCCGAACGAAGCCAGTATCTGGTCACTGTTGCGGGAATAGTTTGCAGACATTAACACTTTTTATACAATACATTAGCATTTATCTGACAAGAAACATTTATTTTTTTGCTCCAAGCAAGCATGAAGATGTTTTGTCAAAAACCATTCCGTGTTTCTGCTACAGCCGCTCAATTAATGTGCACGAAACATTACAATTCAACCAAAAAAGAAACAGCTGGGTGGAAATCCTGCTCATGTTTCCTCTTCCTGCATACTGTGCAGAGGAAGATGTCTTCTGCCTGCAGCTCCTCACAGTCGGCGGTTTCCTCTCTCCGGCTGTTTGCTTCCAATAAATCAGCCCCGACGCTCGATGTGTCGCAGCTATTTGAGCATGATATCAGTCCAATGTACAGAGCTTTGTTCCAGAAGTCCCGTCCAAGCCAGAGGAGACAGATCTACAGCTCCCTGTCAATATTTTACTTCGTATAAATCTTTTATTAGAGTTGCCTTTCGTGAGCAGATAAGCGTGACCGCTTCGTATTATTTTGGCGGGGATTCACAGGCTTTATGATGTATTCAGAACCAACGAGAGAGACGGATATTATTCTCCCACTGTATTTCTTTCATCCTCGTCCATCCTTCACACTTCACACATCCTTCTCAGACCATCTGGGTGCTGGCGGACTACGGCTAACCCTGCTGCCTCTCTCCCCTTATGCCTGACAACATCGCGCAGCTATAAAACGCTTTGCTCTGTGCTAACATCAGAGAAAAGACTATATATGGAAGCTGAAGGCTGAGCTGACGGGTACAAGACAGCCATGCAGAACTTAAGGAGCTCAGATACGCAGAAAATACCCATTGTATATTGCATGCGGTTTAATGAAAGGCGCTATCCGGTTGCATTATGGGAAATGTAGGATCCAGTGTTTCTAGGAGCTTGTGGTCAGAATATCTCATCCTCCGTTACTTTGATTTTAGCCATGCTAATGTAATGATTGGCTTATCTCATAAACTATTGTAAGGATTGCCTTGAAATGTTGTTTTATTGTTCATGGTCCCCGGAGGATGATCCCTGGTGACTTTGGTGATCCCCTGACCTTTCCTCTCGCGCCAGCACAAGGTCGATTTTTCTGGCTTTGAGTGAAATATCTCGGCAACTGTCGGATGGATTGTCAGAGCATGATTTTTATTTTCCTCAAAACTCATTTTCTGTTGCAAATAATAGAACTTAAACACAGTTTTTACAAACTTTTTATTATCATTTTCTAAAAAGATGCTATGGCTTCTGACAAAAACTCTAAGTTTTCTCATTGTCCTGGCTTTACGTCACAACACAGGTTACCTGACAGCTGGAAAGTGATCCATACCTGCTTCACAAATAGTCGGCATTCATGTTTAGGATTTTGCATGTCGTCGCTAATTAACTACAAATCACATAAACGTACTTCGTCCCCGTAATTTACTGGACAGGAAGTCATTTTACATGGATCAGTTAGTTTGGCAGAGCGAGAGGAAGAATAGATATTCTGGAAATAATATCAGACTAAGATGGGAAGATTGATTCTCTCCTTTATGTAAAAACTACACATTTTCGTAGCGGGTCATGTGTCGGGACCAGTAAGTTCATGGACTCTCCGCTGGTTGCCAGACAAGAAATAGTCAGAATGCGAACTTCCTTTTTGTACACAGTATATTTACGCTAGGATAATTACAATAAATACAATGAATAAATTATAGGAATAATAAAAGTGCCGTCTGTAATTTCCCGAAGAACAAAGTTTTCCTCATGTGTTGATCTTTTGCGTGGCTTTTATTGACAATCAATTGGTGATTATCAGAGTAATTAATAAATGAATATGGTCCTTTCGTTCCTAACATTCCTGGAATATGTGAACTAGAAAAACTGGTCAAATGTAAGATTTGTAGCCGCATCTTCTCACGTGTCTCCTCACACACTCCACTGCACCATTTACAGTCAATACTTCACATGCAGCAGAAAGGCGCTTCTTTAATAATTGATAGTACAAGTGAATTAGTGACTCAAAGCTCTGAATCTCTTCCTGTAGCTTCACAACAGTGAAATACGGAGTCAAGTTAGTGGAGAGAAATTAGAGGCAAGGACATAAATAAAATAGCTGTTTCAGTTTCAAAGCCATCAGGAGACTCCTGTTCATTTTTTAATAGTTTTTGAATCCTGCATTGAAGTGTGTTTTGTTGCGATGCCTCTCGCTCGCTGTCATTTAAGGTGGTTTCATCTCCTCGGCTTGTTGGCACAAACACTCCCACTCCACCGAGAGGGATTATGTTTTTGTTTTTTTTGGTTTGTTTTGGCAAAGCATGGAGCTGGAGAGCAACGCAGGAAAATGCTATTATGTAAAATATGAAGCTTACTCTGCACTCTGGGACAGTTTGTGTCTGATTTCCTACACACACACGCACACACACACACACAGTGCATGAACAGATATCTGCAGTGTTTTAAAGGTCATTCCAAACATTTTGGACATCTATGCTGGAGCGACACGGTTATCTGATGCTCACAACCTAATTATGACCTTCAGATTGTCGATGTTTTTAAAAGCTTTCAGGTACGAGATGAGTTAGATTTTGTTTTTCTTGTCAAACAAGGGCATCATTCATTTTAAAATACGTAATTTTTACATTTATTTTTAGCTGAAGGAAGAGTTTGTGAGCTGCCAAATTACTGAAAAACAAGGACATCCTTGATGGTTTTTTAGGAAGTTGCAAATTCTGGTGTTGGATATCAGACAGAGACGAAACTAAAATAGGCTGCAAGTATTGACTCTAAAATCTGATACCAAGTCCTTCTGAGCAAAGTGAAAGTGACTTATTTCAGACTCTGGAATAATCCAAGCTTCTGCCAGTCAGTTTAATAAATATATCTAATATAGAGTAAGTACTCTTCCCTGTACAAACAATGAAACAGGCAATGAAGAAGTTAAATGAAGAAAAGTTAAAGGTACAAGCTTGTGTGAGAAACATCCAATCAGAGAGATTCAGGCTCTGTTGATGTGCAGTTATTGGTGCAGTATTTCATAATAATTTCAGATATTTGAGTCTGTTCCCTTTTTGAGATTTTGGATCTATATTGGGTACAGCTACAACTCGTATTGCACATGTTGTCTTCTGTGTTCTTCTGTGGTTAAAAGCACCTTTCAAATGCTAATTTACAGCAAGAAAAGTGCTTTTAAAAGCTTCATGTGCTTCATGTGCTGTAGCCAGATATTACTCGCAGTCTTGGTATGTTATCATAAATCTCAAAATAGTTCTGTACCCACTCGATTCTATTATCATTGGGAGGATTCTTGAACATATCACTTCTTAACGACCGCCGCTCTTTCATTTTTAAACTGATCTGTCAGAATCTGACATTTTCTCTTGTGTACATTTGACCAGCTTCCCACAAGATTTTGGAGCCTCGCTGCCGGGATATTCAGCCACAAGAGCTTTAACAAGGCCCAACACTGACACTTTTAACCATGAAGTATGGAAGCAGAATACACTAAACATCATCACCACTTGTTCAGAGGAGAATACACATTTTATTCAAATTTCTTTAGAAACATCTGAATATTTTTGTCATGATTCTTGTGTTTTTTTCACCTTTTTCTTCCCTTGACACGACCACTGAACTCATCGTCTCTAAATCACCTTTTCCCCTCCAGCTACATCCTCCTGATTTACTTTCTGTAATAACCTCCTATCGTGAAGTAAAAACCCCTCTGCCTGAGCTCTAATTTCTCTTATTCCTGCACCGACGCCTCTTCACTCCCACGTCTCCACTCGTATATCACGGGAATAGAGCCAGTTTACTGCAGCTCTGCGCCTGCTCCGACCGTTTCAATGGTTGCTTTTTATCTACTAACTATCGGAGCTTATTTTTCCTTTTGCAGTGGTACAATACTCGGATGAATCAGCGCACCAGTGCAATAGTTTAAATTTAAATGTGCGTGTAAATAATAGAAAAGGTGAAGGACCAGCAGCAGCAGCATCCGTGACGGATGCTTCACCAAAGAGGCTATAGATATCTAGTGTAGGCTAAAAATATCCCTGCAGGATTGTACCTGTAATTGAAAATGGATGTGGAAGAGAAAAGAACAGAGGGTTCTTTCTTGTGACTGACTTTTCTTCTGTTTCTGTCTTTGTTCTCCTCTTTTTTCTCCCCCTCTTATCAGAGTTGGAGATCTCAAGGGACTAAGAGTGAGATGGTTGTAGAGAAAGGCAGAGACAAAGCCAGGATGTTGTCGTACATAACATTCATTTTCTTTGGTCTGAATCTTTTGCTGCATTGTGGCCGAACGTGGAATCCAAAAATGCCTTAAGATACACTTCCTCTAATGTGCTTTTAAAAGGGGTCTCCAAGATTTAGAAAAAAAACGCCAACTTCGCTCTAGAAGTACAGAAAGAATGAGAGAATCAGTCCCTCTCGACCCATAAACCTTTAAATTGTAAAGTCATGCCCTGCATTTAGCACCGTTTATATTCTCCTACTGAACCTGCAGCTCATGCGTCGTCATTCTCACTAAGACATAAGAAGCCAGCTGATAAATCCCCCCGAACAGGTTCGACGTGACTGACAGAGTAAGACAGGAAACAGACTGTAAACAAAGAATCAGGCAGCAGGAGGCTGCCACACATTACTCTACTTCTGACAGACTCCCACTGAGAGCCATAGGTGCACAGCCAGGTTATAACAGTGTGTGTTTGTGAGGCAGAGTGAGAGACGTGCTGAAAGGGAGGAAATATATTCCGTAGGAAACAAAACGCAGCTTCTTTTTCCGTTTGTCTGAAATATAACACAGTTGAAGTAGTAATCTCCAAGATTTTTTTAATTTAAATACATTTCTGTTGAATGTCTTTTGCCGAATCCCCATGGCTGATTTAAAGATTTTTTGGGAAAAATCACAGGCGGTGCACAGAGTTTGTGTCTCTGGGAAGCGAGATCCAAAAACACACCTGCACTCACCGCTTATTTTAAATTTATTTAAATATCCAAAGTGTAGCTTCATGTAAACAATTTTATAAAGTGTTACATAATCCAACAATAGTGGAGTAGAAGCACAAAGTAATATACTTACGTAAAGTACCTGGGAATTGTATGCGAGTGCAGTACTCGCTGTAAGTAACTGCACTTGTGCTCCTCCGATGGAAACGCGGCTGCGCTTGTGTTTCCTGCCGGTGGCTTCGTTGTGAAGCCTGAAGGTGCAGAGCGTCGCTCCATTAATCTAATTATCAGAGTGGAATCACAGATTGGAGGGATTAGCATGCAGGAGCTCTCTAAAGCAGCTGATTTGAAGATGTCTGTTAATCTCACTCGTCTGGCAGCTCATTACTTTTAGAAGTTGACATTTTGCTTCCTGTCAGCAAAAGTAACCCCCATGTTTTCATGAGTGAGATAACGTCGGCGGTGCTGATGACGCGCTCTGACACACGGCGAGCGGAGGCCTTGCTCAGCGGCACTTCGGCTGATTCAAGGACAAACACCGTCAGCCTGCTGCCCTACAATGTACTTTTATCTCCATCTCTTTTATTTGATTGTGTAATGGCTTCCTTTTCCCCCTCAGGGATTAATAACGTTCAAACAATTCAGTAAAAGTTATCGATTGGATCTGAGAGGCCTGGAGGTAGAGAGGGGGAGACAAAGAGGGGGAGACACAGAGGGGGAGACAAAGGGAGGGAGAGAGGGAGGGAGACAAAGGGAGGGAGAGAGGGAGACAAACAAAGAGAGGGAGAGAGAGACAAAGAGACAAGGAGACAAAGAGGGAGAGGGGGAGACGAAGAGGGAGACAAAGGGAGGGAGAGAGGGAGACAAAAGGAAAGAGAGGGAGAGAGGGAGACAAAGGGAGGGAGGGAGAGAGAGAAAGGGAGGGAGAGAGACAGAGAGAGAGAGAGACAAAGGGAGGGAGAGAGAGACAGAGAGAGAGAGAGACAGACAGAGAGAGAGAGAGAGAGACAGAGAGAGAGAGAGAGAGACAGAGGGAGAGAGAGAGAGAAACAGAGGGAGAGAGAGACAAAGGGAGGGAGAGAGACAAAGGGAAGGAGAGAGAGACAAAGGGAGGGAGGTGGTTGAAGAGGTGGAGTGTCTCTTTACTTTGGTGCAGGAGTTTTTCTGCTGGTGAACATATTGTCTCAACAGTTTGTTATTTACTGACCTGTAATCCGTCCTGATTTTAAGTGAAAGAAAGACGCTCACACAGCTTTGAGGAGAACAACTGAAACTCACACGTTCACGACTTTGTCGTCTTTTGTTAAACCCAAAAGCTTCTGTGTTGACTGTAAAAGTAATTCTGAAGAGTGTCCGTCAGAGCAGCGGTCGACACCAGAGTTGGACTCTTTCATTACGACTACGCTTTAAAAGAACAGCCTGAACATAGAAAGATTACACAGAAATGTTTGATTATACTCTTATTTACTTATTCTTTGATCAGATCAATATTTCTGTCACTGGGGAACATTCTTCTCCAGATTCTTGTGTTTAAACAAATGTCAATATTGATGAATTTAGGAACTGGTCTTTGTTTAATGAAATAAAGGTAATGCATGGTGTCAGTTCAGCCAATTTTACTCAGAATTGATGATTTTCAGCCTCTAAAAATTGGACTTTAGACAATTTCGACTCGCATCCTCTTTAGTGCAGCATAAGATTGGTCGACGAGAACAAAAATAGCGAACATGAAACGTCTGGATCCATCAGATTCACTGATCTGTACCTACCTGTGTGTGAGTTGCCTCAGTAGTAGACTCAGGGTTTCTCCTGGCCTACTTCCCTGCGCACTGACCCTTGCTGTACCTCTACAGTCACACCGTAGAAGATGGTGACCACATGCTGGAGTTTATGCAGCGGTGAGCATCAAAGACGCTCTCAGATCGGGGAGATCTCTGAGGTCTGGAGCAGAGCGATAAGGCCGCCGGAGAGCGCCGTGGTGTCCCGCTCTGCGAGCTGCAGGAGGAGTTTAGTTTGGGCTGTTTTTCATTTATTTTCTTTCTCCTTTCTTCTGTTTTCTTTTCCTCTCCTCGGTTTGTTTGTGTAGCCCAAACAGTCGGCCTGCCCAGCTATGTGAAACCTACAACATCGTGTAACCACTGTCCAGATTTTGTTTTGTATAAAACATGGCGGCAGCTCGCGTTAGAGTCGGCGGCGTGATGTGTTGGAGAGAGGAGGAGGAGGCGGATGGGTAGATTCCATAGTCTCCTTAGTCACTCCGATTTCCAGCCTTTTATTCACAAATGTGTCACACTGACTCATCTAAAAAGCTTTTCAAGTGTGGCATGCAACACACACACACACACATATTACACACACTAGCAAATCACACCCTTTTCCCTCATTAACACACAGCAAATGTTGTCCTGTATGTTTGAGCAGGGAACATCCCAGCTCTGACCTCCCACAGTTACAGCTCTTAACCAAAAGTTAATATCACAAATCATTTTTCCGCAATAAATTGACTTTGCTTCAATAACGCAAACGCCCAGATTCTTGGTTTGAAATCAAGAATGACTCCCAAGTACAAGGGCTTATTTGGTTATATTCTGAATCCAACCTCATGTGGAGAAAGTTATTATGTCTTCATCTCTTTCTGTCGTGATTATTGTAACTCTCTATATTCAGCAGCTACTCAGTAAAAAAAAGAAAAAGCACCAAATCGACTTTAATTGGTCCAGAATGGAGCTGCGAGGCTTTTAACACATTACACCAACTTTAATATCCCTTCATTAGCTTCCCATTGCTGGCAGAATATCTCGTATAAGGCCTTAAATGGATTTGCTCTGAGGTATATTTCTGACCTACTAAGCCCACACGCACAACGACGCACACACAGGTTGACAGAAAAAGCTCCTTTCACGGTTTTTAAGTTTAGATTTTCAACCACATGTGATGTTCATTTGCTCTCATCGCACCTTAACTGTAAACTTCTGTCCGACACAAGCCGCACCATCGCTTCTGTGTTTTTCTTTTAAACATCAGCTAGAAACACACCTTTGTAAACTGGCTTTTAACTCGTGGTGTGTCTTTCTGAAGGAATGTGGTGGTGGTCAATAAAGTCTATTAAGTCATCACTTACAGTAACATACCAGGTCAGTGAAGTCACATCTGGAAACACATCTGGGAAATTCAAGATATCCCAAGAATGCTAAAAGAGTAGAGAGTGTGTGAGAGAAGATAAACTATTTTCAGCCTTCAGACAAAACCTACAAGCACAAGAAATGTGCCGTTTTTCTTTTATCGCACGGACAAATCACTGAGTTTTTTTTATTGATCTAGAATCCCAGCTATGTCCACAGACAGCTATTAATAGCACTGGTAAAGTATGTCTTAAAGGAAAGATCCACTCTAAAATCTTTTTTTATTCTAGTGGACAAAGGTAGATATTGTAACACTTGATATTTCCATTATAAGTACTTAAGAATATGAGAGACAAACAAAAAGTTCTGCCCCCAGTGGGTTATAAAGGTATCCCACAAGGATCAATATAAGGCCCCCTGCTATTCACTGTAAGCATATATGAGACTTATTTTCCAACTGAATAGGTCAGTGTCCATTTCTATGCGGATGATACCTTCTTATGTCCCTATATCTACTTTTGAGGAACTCTTGACCCCTTTTTATCAATTTAAAGCTTGTTTTAAGCGTCTGAAACTCCTGCTTTTTCTTATTAAAATATGGCGGACACATGACGTAGGCCAGATGTCCAACACATATTAGATGCCCATGTTTCATTCATTTGTAATTGCTAATAGAGGATATACTATGATGTACGAAAAGCGACCCCGCACACTGAATCACCTCATATCTCAACATCTGTTTGTGATTTTAGTATTTTTTTCCTCGGACAAATTACATTGGATACTGTGTGCAAACTAATAGAAAACAGCTGTAAGTGCAATGTGGTCGGAAAGTTCATTGAATCCTCTCTGGAGGAAACCAGATTTCTTTTCAGACAACGTTACTCCAGGAGCTCGTTTTACAGACGCGTTGTTCTCTATCACAAACTTGCATCTTGAAACTGTCACAAAATGCTTAATTAGAAAAACTGCAATACTGTGAATCTCAGTGAGAAATGTAATTACTTTTCTAAACAACTATTCTAAATGTCCCACACACACTGTGACCTCACAATACTGACAAAGATTGCAGCACTGGGTGCACTTTATTTTATTAAGTGATGCTTTTCTATGGTTTTAAGATACTTTCTCTCATATTGAGCGATATTAGAATTTAAGTTTGTCAATTGGTATACAGTGTCCTAGTAAACTATGTTGATATCAGAAAGTACATACTCACTTTATAACATCCCAACAGACAACTCAGGCTCCTATTTTACTCCAACACTTCTACTACTTTTACTTCAACATCCTGCCACTTGTTCTAATTTCTCACTAATTACACTACAACTGCTTAATACACTACTATGATTCTCATACAATACAACTCCTGTTGTTATTGCTACTGGTGCTACTAAAGTAATACTCCTGCTGCAACATGCACCACTACCATTACCACCACTACTTCTGTTCCCACCGCTGAGACTTAAGTCCGACTATCAAAGACCTGATTGTTCTTAGACTGTAGATTGGTAAATGCCACTAATTAGCACATTTTTATATATATATATTTTTTTACTTTTACCTTTCCAGACCTGCGTCTCTGAGCTGTGATTGGGTCCAAGCTTATTTAGCCAGACACCAAAACTCTGGTATACTGCGAGATACATGGATTCTTCCCTTGCGGTGATAGGCTCACTGTAATGAGCATTGTGTGGTTTGGTGAAGTCTTAAAAGTCACACACTCCAGCTTTAATTTAACGCACATCGCGAGAGCCATTTCTGTAAGAGAGATGCTAGCCTGGCCGCAACACGTTCACCCACACCGCCTCTCTCTCTAAGGCACAGAAATGTGCTTCTCACTTGGTCTCTGAAGGTCTAACCAGCCGCACCACTCAGCTCAAATGCACGTTGCTATCTGTGCTACACCGTTGGGTCGTCACACACTTCGTAGCCACGAGACCACACCTCAACTCCTCTGTTGCATTATTAAAACGATGCTGGAAGCGAGGGTCCGCGCACAACTAGAGGGTGTGCTTAGTGCAGTGTCAGGTTCTGACCTGCTACGATAAAAAATATATAAGCGAGCGACAGGCAGCCCATGTAGAGCCACACAGCGTGAATATTTCATTATTAGGCCTTTGCATTAAAAGGACTTGGTCTCAGTTATGTAAAAAAGTCGCTTTGAAAGGAAAATGTTGTGTAAACGTAATGATCCGCAGTCAGCTGATCGACTCGCAGCTAATGACGACTTGTGACTTGTCTTGGACTCAAAAGCTGTTCCTCTCTCTGTCACCGCCGCTGCCATGGATAGCACTGCAGCTGCTAAGAAGAACAAGTCGGACCGAAGGAGAAATGTGAACATGAGGAACAAACGACGTGTTGACGCTCTGAAGCGGCAGCGCGTCATGATCTTAGCAGCGCTGGAGCAGACGATGCAGTGTCACAGTCATGTTGGACTCTGTCCAGCAGCTTCCCTTCCTCTTCTTCGCTGTCAACAATTACAGACGTAAAGAAAGAAAACAAACAGGATCTGGCCCTCTGTCCTCAGAAAGGAACAGAGAGCAGCCATCTGTCTGTAGGGAAAACAGCATGTTGGGACCCCATGTGGCGTCCTGGCATAGAGCACCGCCACGCTGCCTGATGACAGCCTCTAATCTACAATAAGACAAAAATACTTATTTTTCCATTAGATGGTGATGCTGTGGGCCCGGAATAAAAGAGTTTAATTGATGTTGTTGAGGTCGTGATTGAGAGCACACTCTCCGTCCACTAAGCGATTCCTCCTCCAGCCCCTCCTTCTACAGTGTACCTCCATCCTTGTGTGCGTGTCTGCAGACGTGATATCCCAGCAGGCCGAGGTTTGTCTGACTCCTTGTGTTCCAGCTAAAAACATCTCGACACACATTTTCCTTTTCTGGTCGCCGACTCTCGCTGCTCTAATCTAGTGTACGCTGCCCTGCCGGGGGAATAACCAGGGTTTTCCTTCGCTCAGCAGAGATGAGTTATTCCGGCACAGCTGCAGCTAAAGCCTCGTATAAGATTCTAATGGTCTGATGTGATCTGTTGAAGTGGGAGGAGCGCGGTTTTCTTTACTCGTAGTTAATGTTTTCTTTCACTGAACCTGACATGATGCAGTAAAATGTTCCTGTTACGAGGATCTGACATGTTGTATGAAGGCAGCCGGCCATGTGTCTTTCCTTATTGGCTCGTTTGGCCTCCATATGGCAGCTCGGAGGTGTGAATTGATTTGGCGCTGCATGTCGACGAATGATCCTCCTGTCACACACAGTCTGGCCACAGGGAGAATCACTTAGGTTAATGTAGAAACACTTGCAAGCAAAACTGCATTCGAAACTTTGCCTGCGTGCATCTTAAAAGCAGGTATAACGTTCATCATGTTCACCATTGCAGTTGAGCGTGTTAGCATGCTAGCATTAGCTAATTATCACGAAACACAAAGTACATTTGAGGCCAGTAGGAGTGTCTTTAGTGTTGCTTTTGTGCTGCTACCGGATCCCATAGACATCCACTAAATGAGCTAAGCTAAGCTAAACACAGGCACATAAACAAAGGCCTCTAATGAGTTCATCTGAATCTAAAAAAGTATAATTTCCACAACCAATCCGTTTGAATCATTGTTTATCAACACTTCATTTAACGGTGAAAGATGAGACATTATAATGTGTGTTTTAGAATCTTTTATGTGTCCACAAAGTAATAAGTTCATATTTTGAGATGAAGCGGGTTAATACAGGCTTCCAGTAAGTCTCTTCTTGTGGATGAATAAGCAGAACGGGCTGATTTAAGGCAGATATTGTAATCTTTGAGCGGTTCCTCCCACTCATCAGGCCTCTGTTGCTAAACGATCCACTCACATTTACTCTGGGAGGCAGTGCATCTTATTTCCAGATTTCCTTTCGGGCTGTGCCAGTGCTGTTGCTTTATACTGAAGTGCACAATAATGCCTCTTGGCCGCCCGACAAAGGAAAGTCTAAATGAAATAAGAGTCACAGCGATGACTGCGTTTCTCTCAGCAGAGCAGAGTCATCCTCTCTTTCTGTAGCTGCAGTTTATTCAGGTTTCATGTTCAGGTTTTTTCCAGATTAGTTTTAGAGGAAAAGGCATTTGCAGAATGTTTACTGTTTAACGTTTGAACCGTCTCAGGCTAGAAATGAAAACACTTTAAGGTTCCCGGGAAAGATCGTGGTTTTGAAAAATAACACACTTCCTGTCTTGTACTTCAATTAACTTTTTAAGTATTTAACCAAAACCACGATCTCCCCCCCTCCCCCTCCCCCTCCTTTACCAAGTGCTTTAGTGTCTAAAGAGACAAATAACACAGAAGCACCTTCAGCAG
>CALSBV010011010.1:8513471-8532298 GCA_943590825.1 Bovichtus diacanthus | reverse complement strand
GGATCATCCTGAACGAGAAGATGATTCGGCTCAGTCGTTGTTTTTTTTGTTTTTTTTGTTGTTGTTGAGTGATTTACAGTAATTTGGACATGCTGGCTGCGTTTTGGCAGCACGCTGCTTTCTACGTCGTACAAACAGGCTGGGCTGCAAAGCTTACATTGCGATTTCAAAATGTATGCGTGTGTTGACGTGCTACAGTATTACTAAAGTAAATTAAAGTGCTTTGAGGGCTCTGCGTAAAATAAATATCCTGCATTGTTCTTTTGTATAATTTGAGAGGAATCGGTTTGGACAAAGCCTCCTTTATCTCCAGAAGGAACAAGAGTGAAATACAAACGCAGTTTTTAGATCAGCTGAGGTTATCACATATATATATTATTGGCTTATATGTCAACTGTGAGTAACAAGAGCTGCGGCACAGAAACACCGTCTCCATTTGTCTACCAGAGAGCACCTAAAAGTACATTTTTTCAACCATAAGAAGTCCTGTTTAGTGCAAATATCATATGTTTAATATCTAGATTTAAGCTTTGTATAAAAAAATGTATAAAGCGAAGCATATATATCATTATTGGATTTTTTTTTTTTTTTTAAACTCCCAAATATCAACACCAAAGCGGCTTCAATCATTTGGTATCACCCTCCCTCACCCCCCTTTGCTCCGACCACTCCCATTTTTAAACTCGACCTTTATTTTGATCTCAATTACACACCCCAACAGTTTGGTGACTTCCTCTTGCACGGTTGCGACGCTGTCACAGTGACAAAATCTGTCCACAGAGAGAAATATAAACACCTGGAAAATGACTGAAAATGGCTTCTGTGGTAGTTCCTGCTGCAGTTACTGTCTCCAGGAGCACATTTTCCCATGATGACACTCACACAGACGACCTTATGCTGATTACCAGCCGCGACACTGCTATTGTTTTCAGCTTAATACTTTTTTTTTTTAACAGTAGAAGGTGGATCATTCACAGGAAGCAGTTAAATGACTGCAGCGCAGATGGTTCCTCTGGAGACGCAGCACCAACACTTTGAAATCACGCTTCATTATTAGGTAACTGTGAATATAAATTCGCTCCAACATTAACTCTGTTATTGTTGTACGACTCGATGACCTTAAATACAAAATGTGCTTTACAGAAAATATTTTTAAGACCAACATAGACTCACACAGCAAGGCGGAGCTGCTGAACCCCCCGGCTGAGTTCGTAATTGGAGAGTGGGTGAAGCAGGTGGCGCTGCCCGTCTCTTTGACTGTGTGTGTGTGTGTGTGTGTGTGACACAGAATGTGAGAGTGCCTCTGTTCTCTGGCCGTTAATTACAGCTCTTCACCGTCTGCGTCACTTTGTGACAACAGCCCAGCGAGCTGACGGCTGCCACAGCTCCGCTCCGTCTCTCCCTGCTGATTGGATTCCTCTTTTTTTTTTTTTTTTGGAGGGTGATCACCGTCTTTATTTCATCTTACATGATTTTGCAGACATGCTGACATGTCTGCGAGGAATAATACGCTTGAGGTTCCATCCCTTTTTGTTAGTAACTGGACAAAAAACAGGAATAAGATGTTATGATTGGGGTAAAAAGGTCAAATAAAAAGAAGAATAGAGAAAAATGCAAACTATACAAGTAGTCAAACTAGTAATTATACCATCTAATGCATGACATCGTGGTGTGATGGAGTCAAAGTATAATATAACATAGGATTAAGAAATGATGCTTAATACAGAAATATGATATAGTATAGTATGGGTAGTATAACATCTAACTATAAAGCAAGACATATCTGTGTGTGTGTGTGTCCTTTGCATGTCCCGAGAAGCTTTCATCTGATCTAATTCACACTTGGCGGGTTTATTACCGGGGACCCAAGGACGTGCAGCGTTGAATTTGCAAACGCTGCGAGCAGCACTTTCTGGGGCCACGGACGTGCCCTTGTAACACACAATATAGCACAACAATAGAGAAATCACTTCATCAATTCCATTTGTCACACGTAATCATACAAGCTATAACTCCAGTGAAATACAATCCTGCCAGCCCCTTCAACTTTTGCATTAAAAAGAAATACTTTGAGACAAGGAACTTCCAGACGTGTCTCTGAATCGTACATTAAGAGATTCTGCATCTTTAGGCTCTTTACAAGCAAGTCACGTTGGCAGAAACGAGCCTCAGAACTCCGAGTAGCTCATAGCTGCATGTTAATATTGGTTGATTAGCGATGTTAGCTTGGCACACTGTGGTTTAATTTGACTCAATCCCACACACACCGTCCTACCGCCCCAAATCCTCACTAGAGCACCACATGTGTTTAATCCGCCGCTGAAAACAGTCGCCAACAAATCCACTAGTTCCTCCTGTTTGTTAAAGACTCCAGATCCCAGCTGTTCCAGGTCATTACTGGTTTACCTTGGTTTATGTAACCTACCCAATACTGGCCCAAGTCCTAAACTTTCCTCCGAGCTCCCTGTCGATATTTCCCTCGACTGGAACCGTCTAAGTTTCAAAACTGAGGGGAACTACTCGACCCTGTAATACGTTCTGCTGGAGAGAGATGCAGGTGGACGAGGCAAACACTTGGAAGACAGTCGCCCAAACTGACCCAGACTTGCACCATCCCATGAGCTCAGAAGGATCCAAATGTAAGTGTACATGCTCTTAATAATCATACACAATAAAGCTCACATCCGTCCCCACACAGACAGAATGAGTGTCAGGAATGAAAGAAAAAGGTGTTCCATCACACACACACACACACAAAATAAAACCCTCCCTTATTCATCCCACCTCCTCTTTCTCTATATATGTAGCTGCCTCCCACTCACACTCTCACACACAAACACACGTTCGTCATCCACTCAGAGCAGCTGTATTCATCCTCCAGACACACGTGTGTAGGTTCACTTTGGACAGATGCTACTCATCTGTGAGCCACTTAAACCAGAACAGCACCGTGTTATTATAGTCCTGCTGTAAGTGGTTTATATTTAGAAAAAGCTCCGATTTATCTGCCGCACTGCTGATCGGTAACTTATAGGGTCTTGATGACTTGTGGGAAATGAGGGGAGTTAGTCATTCCTGGAAAACGATGCTCACTTCTCTCGCGTCTCAAAAACAATGTTCGTCTTTAGGTCATTTGATTTAGCTGTGGATAGACTATTATGCTAGTGAGGATTACATGTAATGATCTGACCTTTGTTCAACACATGTCTGTAGTCCAGGATAGAAACTGGCTGCTTCTTTTCATTCTTCTGTTATAGTCTGTTGGGTATTGTGGGGAATATTCAGAACTAAAGTCGATGCAGTCCACGAGTTTCAGGACTGTTTCAACACAATGCTTTTTTTTGATGCCGTACTTTAAAAACCTACAAAAGAAGCCCCCAGTTCTTAAATAAATGATAACTTTACGTAAATAAAAGAGCCTGGCAAAATTGGCAAACTTTGGATTTGAAACCGTCTCCTTAAACAATATGCAACGATGAGCAGATCTTTTATTAAAAGAAAGTAATAGCCCTTCAGAAACTGAGGATCAACTTTTTAGAAAATAAGTGGAGTTTTGCTAGATATCAGTCTTTTGTGTTTGGGGATGAGATCATTCCTACAGTAGATGGTGATAATGCGTGCATGTGTGTGTGTGTAGGTGTGTGTGTGCGAACACAATCCCTATTATTATTATACGTGTGTGGGAGGGGGGTTGCAATTGCTCCCTGGAGCATGACATCATATCCCTGGGTGGTGTTACAGAAGGAGGAGACAGGATGTCAAACGCTCGTTAATGAAGAAGGATCCTGTCAATTCTGTCACAGATCTAACAGTCACAGCTGGATCCATCACGATGAACCAATGCAGAAACGTCTTTGTGCTCATAATGTCAGAAAAGAAAAGACAGAGCTGATTTGAACTTTGTCCGTAGGTTCAATCAAGCAACATGTTTGAAAAATTTGACAAATTTGACAAAAGCGCTAGATGCAAAGTGAAGGGATCGTCAAAGTCTGCAGGATTCATCCTCTGGAAACCGTGAATATCGGTACAATATCGACGTGATATTCCAGATAACAGATGCTAAGAGCTTTCGATGATCGACCGACAGACCGACATCATTAGAGCCATGTTTTATTAGCGTGCCTAAAAATAGAGATAAAAGAGGAAAACAAAAGAAAAAGCAACCTTTCAAATGCAAATTTGCTGTGTGAAATAATGCTTCTGGTTCTGATTTTCTATAAATAATATAGTCCTCAGTGGGGAATTTGTGTCGCATGACATAATCATGTTTTTCAGCAGTTTATCCATTAGACCAAGAAATCCACTTCAGTGGGGAAACTCCGGGGAATCAGATGTCCTCAATGTCATTTTCAGGCCTCTCGCTCCAGTGGAAGCCGTGAAACATCCACAGTATGTTGAATATGTTGAATATGTTTATTCAAACGTATTTTGATTTTGCCCTTCCTGCTGCGGTGTGTGTGTGTGTGTGTGTGCGTGAGACCAGCCACATGTCATCTGACCTATTTGACATTCAGCATCAGTGTGTGAGAGGTTATGTTTGTGTGTGTGGTGTTGTGCGGGTCACATTGGCACGCCGCCGTACGTCCTCGCATTCGCACCGGAAATTTGATGAAGAGAAAAAAAGAGAGCGGGAGGTGGAGGCAGGAAAATGCCGTGTGTGTGCTTGTGTGTGTGTGTGTGTGTGTGTGTGTGTGTGTGTGTGTTAAGTAAAGAGAATGAAAAAGAAGCATTGGGTGTGCATTATAGAGAGAGGGAAGCAGGATGAAAGGCTTTGCTGGCCGACAGCCCACACCAACCCACCACCAGAGACTGTTCGATCACATCTCACAAGGGGTTTGTGTGTGTGTGTGCGTGTGTGTGTGGAGCCCTTTTGAAATGCTCTTGTTTTGTTTTAAGTCCGGCCTCTCCTACACTGACGTCTCTGTTTGAGGCTACTACACGCAGCCAGATGAGCCTGCAGCAGCTGAATGAACAGAGAGACGGTTATAAGACGTAAGATTAAAAATCCTCCAAGTTAAGCCCCGATGTTTACGTATATACAATGTGTAAGTGTTACATAAGTGTTGCGTGTGCATCGAAGCCTGAGGTGTCTTCTTCCTCTGCCATAGAGCGCAATTGTTGTCCAAAAACTATTAAAAACACATCAATGAGCCACACTGTCGCTCTCACGTGTTTCTTCATTACCATGAACACGCACCGTCCTGCTGCCCCAAATACTCACCAGAGAACCAGATTAATCCGCCGTGGAAAATAGTCCGAATTAAATACAATAGTTCCTCCTGTTTGTTAAAAAACTACAGTGACCAGCTGTTTTAGGAAATTACCCGAAAATTCACTGTTTTTTGTAACCTACCCAACGGTGCCAAAAATGTCGTCCAAGCTCCCTGTTGATTATTCACTCAACTGGGAGCTGTGTCGAGTTTCAAAACAATGAACTGTGAGGAAATTTGGGTTTTTTTGGGAAGTATTACGCCCTGTAACAAAGTCAGTGTGTCTTTATGTTGGAGAGGAATGAAGATCCCAACGTCAGGGTCAAAATAGGATTAACAGGACAATTACAGTTACACAGCTCACCACCCAAAAAGGTTTGGAAGAGGATTAATCCGCCGCTGGAAATAATCCTCAACAAATGTGATGAGTAACATTCGCTAAAAAACAACGGTGACGAGATGTTTAAGAAATTAGAGCTTGGAGCTGAGAGCCAGGAAGTCAAAGTATTGAGAGACATTAAGAAAAATATAAAACAACACCAGTCTTATCCTTTTTAAAAAGACGGTAATATAAGTTACAGGTTGACATGCAAACCAACAATAACTGGAAGAACGTGCATCATTTTCGAGGCCTAAAGAACTTGTGCTGTGACACAAGTGAGCTCTTGTGCTCACAATAATAATTACAAGAACAATAGAAGCAACAACAGTACAATTTATTTTAATGATGATAATAATATGTTCCTTAATTAGTCCAGAGTCAAACTCCAGCTAATAAGGGAGCAGATTGAACCGCAATCACCGCGACCTTCTCGCCGTAGATTCATCTAAACGTAGATGGATGGTGCTCATCATACTTTGGCGACTATTCTCCACTATAATTCATCGTGCTCACGCTCTAATACTCCAACTAAATGTTATGCTCCTCTCTCGGTGCAAAGGTTGTAAAACCTCTGAGACGAGTGTTGTGCTTTACCCATGTCATTATGAATTAAACGTTGATTATACGATGTAATGTATCAATAATCAGGGTTTGGATTGGTTTCCTGTAAGCCCCTTCACTCTGCATGTCTGTCTGGTATGATCTCCCTGGAAGAGGAGAGCGCTTGTGTTTCCCCCCCGGTAGCTTTCGGTAGCTTGTCCCCAGGTAGCAGTGATGGCGGACGGTGGAGCAACAGCGGTAACTGTGGAAACTCTACCCGGCCGAAGAACATCGAGCCCTATTGACAAAGGAGGCGAAGAGGGAGATTGATTAAAAAAAAACAAAAAAAAACGAGGTAAAACAAGAGGGAATTTCGAAGGTGCATTCACTCGATGGAGAGAACTCCGGAAATTTGGAAACAAATGCAGTGTGTCCCGTGATGTTGGTAGTTGCTAGGCTCTGAGGAAAACAGAAAGCGTCTTTGGGGCAAATGGCGGCAGCAATAATACCTCGGGGGGGGGGGGGGGGGGTTTTCCGGAAATTCCAAATTAAGGGGTTGGGGGGGGGGGGGGGGGGGGGGGGGGAGTTGTTTCCAGATAATTCCACTATAAGTGTATGGTGGTGGTGGTGAAGGACAGGCTCATGTATCAGCTCAGATAAAGCGTGCAGGTTTGTTTTCAGAGGCCTGGGTTATCTCTGCAGACCATCAGCTCAGTCCAAACATTCTGTTTTTCCTCCTGTTTACACTCGTCCACTGCTTACATGGCAACGGCCCAACATTGTGCTGGACGCTGTGTTGGTCAGTGCTGAGATCTGATTGGTGCAGAGGAGACTGCGGCTCCACAGCCACAGGAAGTCCATTGTGACCCGTGTAGCACACAAAGCAGGGCTGTGAAAGCTGCAGTGGCCTCCATGGAGAGTCCGGGCAGGAACAACCTGCCAGTGCCACATAGCATAAAAATAAAAATCTCTCTGAAAATCCCACTATAAACATACTTTACAAAAGCACAGTTAGTGCTTCCTGGTCTGCTGTAAACTGTTTGGAGAGTTCGAGACAAACATGTTTTTGCTTGAACTCATTACGTTCGTCATAGAAGCATCAGAGTAACTTACTGTCTTCCAGGATGATTATCACAAAACACAAGAACAAGACTAGTAGCTCGTGTTTGATCTTAAGCAGTTGTGGTGAAGTAAATGTAGCATTTGTCTCGAAGGTGGTGTCAGAATAAAGGTCTTTGGTGACGAGTATCAGAAGGGATTATCATGTCGTAGACATCAAAGTGTTAAGATGTGCGTGCGGCGGCGCGCGTGAGGATGTTGGAGCACAAAGATCAACTTGTGAAGTCATTTGTCAGCTTTAATATGTGGTGTGGGGACGAGCCACGGAGATGTGAGACATACAGTCTTTGATTCCGAAACATTGAGGCATGAATTTTTAATGCTTATAGCACCGTTTGTAGGTTCTGCAGACTTTAAATATCTCCGATGTTGTCGTCAATGCCAAATAGCACTGCTGCTCAAGTACAGTTGAAGCGAGTGTTGGTGATGCGAGAGAATTTAGTAGCTCATCAATGTCACCATGGATACCATCTAGCCAATAGTTATTAAGATGTTTCACGTTAAAAAAAAATACTAAAACGGTCAAACTCATGCTGGGATCTCCATCGTCGCTTTATCGTCTAGAGAGCAACGCTGTCTGTACAACTTTTCATGCTATCCAACCAATAGTATTAATATTAGTAATATTTCCATCTGATCCGACAGAAATCTAACAAAAAAAAGAAAAGAAGCCACTGCAACTGTCTAAATGTAAAAAAAAAATACTATTTTAGATATTATTTGGATATGTTTTTGGGATAAAGTTATGACGGTTTCTTTGTGTGGAGAAGTAGTTCTCCACACATCTGCAGCTTTTGACAAAGGCGCCCAGTTCAAAACACTTTCAGCTGGATTTCTTCTTCTCTGGTGCACAATACACAGCTAATGCAACGTGTGTCCACCAGCGTCCTGCCTCCACAATGCTGCAGGCGTCTGTCAAGGGGAAACAAAGTATTGTTATATGTTCCAAGCACAGGATAAAGCTTTTCTTTTTTTATTATTATTATGAGCTCGTCCTTGAAACTGTTTTTCATTACTCTCCAGCATCAACCGCACAGCTTTACCTGGAAAATCCTTTCAGCGTTGCTGTCTGCGTTTAAACTGATGAACCAATTTCACAGGTTGAATTACGTATTTATTTTTCACGGAAAGACTCTCGCTGCTCAACCTTGAGTAGAATCCTAACAAGAGAATTTCAGCTCCTCTGTCTGTCGGGGTATTTTTACTATTTCTAGTATAATGGGCCGGTGTCCTCACTTCTCCCCGAGGCGCTTTTTCAGTGTAATGGAGAGAATGAGTAGACTCAGGAAGGATGAATACTGAATGCTCAATGAACCCCGGGAAACAATGCAGTGCCTCTGACACATACTGTACTGGGAGAAACATTGAGTTTGTGTGTGTGTGTTGTGTAGTTGTTTAAGTCTGTCATTGCTTTCATTCTTGCTGAGTCAGTGTTCGGCCAGACCTCCGAGTCCCGGGACACGCACACAATCCTGAACCCTCATTGTTGTCCCTGGAGAGCTGATTAGGGCGAGTCGAGTGTGCAAGGACCTGGGAAGTGATGGTGATGTGTGTATGTGACGTGTCCTCAGGGCCCAAGAAAAGAAAAAAAAAAATCCCATTTTGCTGACTAAGTCACTGTGACAGAGTTGGGGCCACAGCTGAGGCTGTTGTGACTGCGCTGTCCTTCTGCGGCGTTTAAGGACTTCCAGGAAAAAGTACTTCTGTCTGGAATTGCAGACACATTCTAGACAAATCTGGACGACACACACACTAGACCTCTTTCGGTAGATAAGCCGCGTCGACTTGTTTGACCTTTCTGGTAAATAGACGTTGTAGATGTCATTGGTACATAAATAAAAAAGGCGTTTCACACCGCACCTCGCCGCAGGCTACGTGAGCTGTTGCCCTGGGGCTAAGGCAGCTTTCACACTGGCACTTTCCAAAGTGGGCTAACCTGACTTCAGCAGGGTTGGCTGGCCAGGCTCCGGAGCAGGGTTAAGCTTGAGTTACCCTCTGAAAATCGGGGCAACGGGACAAAAAAAAATTGCCAGTGTGAAACGGGGAAGATGTGGACAGTGGAATTTGAGTCACGTGTTTTGTTGTCCAATCACACGACTTCTTCGTCACGTCGCTCCAGAATGTAAACATTAGTCACATGTTCCCACTGACATTTAACCCAGAGCCGGTAGAACCGCAGGGGATCGTATGTTCCTGGGCTTAGGTTCACCCGGATGAACAATGTGTGTGTGAGGCTAAGTCACTGAGGTAAGAATATGCTTTGTGAAAAGCCTTAAATATGAGATCATAGACGTATTCATCAGCTAGAGATTTTAACAATGGTCATACCAGAAGATCTACCTCTTTGGGAAATGAATGTTAAAGATTATATTATAGCTAAATGTAAAGCTGTTTTTGCATAAAGCAATTTTTAATTGCTATTACAAATACGCCTTCTTGACATGTGTTGCAGACAAACACGTAGATTTCTCTGGTCAAACAAACATGAACATTCTTGACCTTTTTTGTCAAATTAACGTTAATTAAAATACGTTTTCTACGTTTCCTCTGTGACCGACGAACATGGAGAGAGATTTCTCCGTCAAACATGCTGCTATATTAAGACCTTACTGACAGACGAACATTCACCTCTCATACCAGAGAAGTAATGTATCTCTGGGATGTGGCTCCTGCTTCTCCTCCGATGCAGTTCTTTAAAATTCTACGTTCCTCTTCATTTAACTTGTTTCTAGTTAAAGTAGGATCATATCCTGGAGGCCTGAAGTGTTTTTCAGCCTGGGACTCACAAGAGAAATGAAACCTATTGTTTGGGGACCAAAGGCAATTTCCTTTTTTTTTTTTTTTCAATGTCACTTTGTTTGTAAAAGTTGCATCCAACTTCTCTGTTGCGCTGGTTTCATTTCAGTTTAGAGGCCTGCAAACATTTTCATCCAAGGTTAAGTCACGAGAAGCACTTCTCTACTTCTCCGAAACCCACACGCTTTCCTTTCATTTTTAACTTCCCTCGTTGGAAACTCAACTTCGTTTTGTTTTGTTTTATCCAGAGTCTCTCGTTAGTTCATAACAAGGTGACCTCAGGATTTTGTTTTGCCGTCGCCAAATGGAAAGCTTGGCAGTAATGTCGTGCAACTCACAAAGTTTTGGTTTCAGATAAGTATTTTCAGAAATTCTAATTATTTTTAATGACAAACCTATTCATTTATGTGCCGTCTCTCAAGCTCTCTCAGCTTTTTCAACCAACACAAAACAAATGCTGATCTTGGCAGTGTTCCTTCTCCCAATCTCAACACTACAAAGAAGCCACCGCCACACATGGATGCAGACAGCTAGGCGAGCGGTAAGCCTGATGGTTTGCTCACCAAATTCTTGAGTATTGATGGAAAATGTTTCCCTCAGTAATTCTGCTGCCTCAGCAGCTACTGGTTTGGCAAAAAAAACTTCACTTTCCATGTGGTGAATCCATTATTAGCCATGAGCATGTAGGATAGCGGGAGAAATGGCATTATACACGCCAGTAAACTAAAGGACAAAGGAAGGAAACTTTGTGTAGCTGTAACGTTCATGTTGCACTGCGGCGACAACACTGAGCGCTCTTGTTTTGAAAAACCCTGCTCTCCACGCAGACACTAAAGTTATGTTTTAGAACATAACTACGTATTATATTCAAAAGAAGAAGATTTCAGCGTAAAGTAAAGGACAGTAGCTACTTCTGGAAATGATGAGATTCCCTTGAATATAATGTCTAGTATTTAAATGTTAGAAGCTTTTCCAGCTTTGGGAGTTGGATGTAGATTTGTGTGAAGCTCTCTCTTCTGACCCACCACCTCCAGCCTCTCTGAGACGTTGATTCTGTTTGAGATGTGACCGCTGCGTAACCTCGCAGAGAGCAGAAGTGATCAGTGTCTCCATGTTTGTGTGAAAGAAAAAGAATGGAAATGGATGTTTAAAAAAAAACGTTATGCCCTGAGTGCATTTTTTAAATTGATTTCCAATATATTCAGTATTACTGGGTTAAGAAATGCGCTCATTGGGCCGAGTGTTAAGACTGTTAAGGGCCGTAAAACGTCAGATTCTTGTTCTTTGATCAGATAATTCCAGTTTTAGACATTATTTGATTTGGGTAAAGGTGTGTGTGGAGAATGTTTAACATTTTAGAAGCAGGACATATTTCGTTAAATGATGAAGGATATTTGAATTTTGTTTATGTTATGTGTTGGACTTCAGTAATAACTAAGTCTGTGAATATCTACAGAATACAGACTATGAACCGAGCAAGAAGGAAACTTCCTTCATCTATTCAAAATGGATTAAAAATAAATATCCAGCTCCATTTACTGCGACATTTGATGCTAATGTAGCTGGGACTGCAAAGTCTGAATAAAGCTTGTATTATATTCCGTTTATATGGAGGCTGCAAGATGAATGTTCTTACCTTTTAAACTGTAAAAAGCTGTCATATCGCGTTCATTATCGCCCGTCCTTCACCCCCCGACCTCTCTGCACAGCACACCAGTGCACTGATGCTATACTCCAGGGAAGCCATTACTAGAGACTTCTTCTTCCCCTCATTATAATTTAATGCAGGCCCAGACAGATGCTCATGTTCAAGCCATCCTCTTTTGTCCTTATCTTCTCCTCTTGACTCGCTGAAGAGAAATACTCCTATCTTTTTTATTTTTATTTGATCTGCCCCTTTGTCCTTCACTGTCCCTGTCATAATGTCGGCTCATCTCTTTTATGCTGAGTTTTTAAGGTTATGTTTTTTTAAGGAGGCATCGTGAGTCTGGCTCTCAACATCTGTTGGATAGATGCAGATTAAACGGTCGGACATTCATACCCCCCCAAAGATGAATCATAAGGCCTTTGGCAATCGTCTGATCTTTCCACTCGTCCTGCACTTCACTTCATGGTTAAAATCCTGTAAACCTAAGTGGACTTATATGGTAAAAGGCTGTCAATGTCGTCACGCTATCTTCATGCATGACATTCTATCATAAAAAATGTTAAATATTTAATGTGAGCATGCCCAACCCTTGCACGTTAACGGAAATGATTTGTATGTTTAGCATGGACTGCTAGCTTAGCGACATTAAGACTAAAACAACTAACAATAGTGTCGTTGTGAGTATGTAAATGTCTTGTCCGCGCTTTTCCAAATGTCATTTCACCCCCAAAAAATGCGATATATACATATATATATATATATAAGATACGTGCAAGGTTACTGGATTCCTGATGACATGTACAAGCTCGTGTAACTGAGCTCAGCCAGACAACGGTGCTAAGCATCTCCTTTAACGTGCGATGGTTTGAGAGATGCTGACATTTTGTGTGAGGAACAGGAAGGCTGCTTCTGTTTCTGTGCTGCATTTCTCCTCTCGTGCCCACCTGCAGCATTTACCTACTGACAGAGGATGTGTGTGAGCCAGCACGGTAAAAAATAAATAATAATGTAGTCCATCTCGGAGCAGCTGAGGCAGACAAAATTCAGTGTATAATGATGACAATCCTGACAGTGTGGTGCTGGGTCTGATATGTCCCAAAATGGCCACGATACAGATGACAAAAGCTTTTGAATTTTACATTTCTTGCCCCAATTTTGATAAATAATAGTAACATTTCCTCTCCAGTTCTCCTCCATCCAACACTTTGGCTTTGTGGTCTGTAATGAGCATGGCAGCCTTGTGGTGGCGCTAGCATGGAGAGAGTTTTTGGTCTTGTTTTCCCGTCTCTGCCTTTCACACCACTTACTCTCGTGTCTTACTCATCGGATTGGCGTGCAGATTTCTGCATTCCCAGACCGACAGGAACAGGAGTCACGGCTGTTCCCTAAAGCCCTTCTTTACTCCCCCTTGAAACTTTACCCGTAATTCTGCGTCCTCATGTCCGTCTGCCTCATTTCTTTCGCGTTAAGTCACCATGTAGGTTTTTCACTCAATAACTCAGGCTACATTATCCGAGCACAGGAACAACAGTCACTGCCAGCGTACTTAATCATCCCCCATAGTTCTCTCTGTCCTGTCCCGCAATGCTCTCTGCCGGCCTGCCTCTGTCTTCACAGCTCTTTGTCTGTATTTACAGTCTCTCTGTTCTGCGTATCTCTTTAACCGCACATGTTCTTTCCTTTTCCCTCTGGCCATTTAAAAAAAAAAAAAAAAACACAAGAGGAATCCATAACTCTGAAAAACCACAGGATAAATATTTGATGTTGCTTTGGGGAACAAAGTGTGCTTCACTTTTGAAATTGGACAAATAATAGAAAGAAACAATGCACATGTTACTCTGCATTCACGGTCTATTTTCACTGCTTTGATAAGGAAACATTACAGATTAATGGGTGGACGACGAGAAGGCCAGCAGTAGCCTTCGTCTCTTTCATTCTCTCTGTTAATGTCTCTCAGTCTCGTCGTTTTACGGCCGACTCTTCTTCCAAACGAGCCTTTTCAGTCGGCGTCTCTTGTGTTTCGCCCTCACTGAGTCAGTGGGAAGGCTGGCACCAGCAGCTCGGACCAGCAAAGAGCTTTCTGGCAGGATTCATAACATCAGCCGCCTGGTGACGCGTGTCCAAGAGGCCTGAAAGTAGAACGAGTGTTTTCATTCTTCAGCACCGAGCTGGAGCCTCGGAGAGATTCAAGCCTTTAACTCTGTCAGCTTTGTTGCTTGAGACTGTGGTACTCTCGATACCACTCATTTTCATCGAGTTGTCATGGCAACTGGTGCAATTCTTACATGCTCTGAGCTTTAAAAATGTAAAACTGATTTGATAAACGCACAAATTATTATTATTATATGTCGTTTATAGTGATTTGGTGTCATTAAGACGGTAAAATCACTGATTTGGTCCCGTTCTTGAACTCTCATTTCTAAAAAGCCTGCAAGTGTTGCCCATGTTATTTCCTGAGAAACTGACTCACTGCTCTAAACTGTTTTACCATTTCTGTTATATTCCATTACATTCAGCCGCGGTGACCTTATCTCCGAAAATCCCCCTGTTGCTGATGAATTAATAAATCCAAAAGCAACTGCATAAAATGTGATGCTGACCTGTTTTTTTTTAGAAAACTTTTAGATATCCAAAAGAAAGAACCTCCAAAATCCCAGTCCCCATTTAGAGAAGAGCTTTGAAGAACTGTGTTAGCTTCGTTAGCTTGTAGCAGGCTAGCAGGGATTGGGCTGGGCATCAAACCTCAGTGCTATTTTGGTTCTGACTCAGATGTGTTTGTTGCACAGATTATTTACTGCCAAGAACTGAAAGCTGGTATCAAATACTATCGAATGCTTTCTTTACTTAGATCAGATCCTTGTTTTTGAACCTCTGACAACGCCACATGTGGTCACATCATTAATGCCAGGAAGTTGCTTTGGTGTAGAGTGTAGTGGGTAGGCCCTCTAAAGATGTTGGACTTTTTTTTGGGGTCTGAGAGACTTTGTCATTATCCGACTTGGAGTACAAAGCTGTGGCTATTTCCTCCAGTCTGCTAGGTCTGTACTGCTTCTGCAAATTAGCTGCAGCCAAGCCGCTTTTATATATCACCAAACTAACAGCCAACTGCACAAGACTTTAGACTGTCTTCTACTTCAGCAAAGTTCTCCTATGGAGGCTTGTGTTTAGACAAAACTAAATATTTGAGAACTTTAGCTTCTGTTGGAAGAAGTCGTTTTGGAGGAAAAGAATGATTATATTTTTGAAAAAAATGAATAATTTAAGGCCTGACAAAGGAAAACATTTCACATGATGATACCCAGTCCCAAACACAGGACCCTGTGGGCACCACCAGCCAAAATACATGACCTGCCTGACTGCGTCACTGCTGCAGGCAACATCAGCAGCGCCATCTGCAGTCTGTGCTCAGCCACACAGGAAGATGCCTCAGAGAGACGGGCAGTTAAAGGCAGCTCGGAGACACATTTTTGAAAATTGTAATATACTGCAAATGTTATCACCCCATACTTAACACGCTTTGTTTGATAAGATTCAGTTGATACTGCAATACATGTGTTTTATTAGCTGCGGTTTACTGTATGGAGAGTCTACAGACAGAAGCTCAGTACATCACGTCTGCACATCCTTTAGTAGTTGTGAAGTGGGTCCAGCTGGACAATCATCCAACACACGCACACACACACACACACACACACACACACACACACACTCTTCCTGATGTGTGTGCGCTCACCTAGTGAGTGTTTTGCCCTTCAGCTGTCCTACACCCTCCTCCTCCCCATCATCATCACTATATTCACACCGGCGCTCCCCTCAGGTCACAAACTGCTGTTGCCAAGATAACGATGGGGGATGCTGCCCGGTTGCCATAGTGACACTCCCTGTGGAGTTTGTGCATTGGGTGGTTTATCTTGGCAACCTCTTTTTTTATTTATTTATTTTTTGCAACAGCCCCAAAGCCAGTTCCGTGCACTGCTGATCCTACACACAGGAGGTGTACACAATAAAAGAAATGAGGCACAGCTGAAGCAGCTTTTTCCTTCACAGCAGCTGAACTTCTTCTTATGCTCAGACCTGCCAGTCTCAGGTTCCTGATCTCAGGTCGGGCATCTTTTTTTTGCCTTTTCTGGAAGGAGGTTGTAAAAACACAGATTTGTGAAGTTTACATTGCGCTGTGTTTGTTAAGACTGCCTCAGGTGTTTATTCCTGTTCCTGTAAAACAGTTCCTCCTCCCTAACTCTGTTTAATTATCTCCTACAATATTTGTCAGTTGCATCTTTTTCATTTAGGAGGCTGACACGGTGCTTCAGCCACAGCTTTCAGTTTAAAATAGCTCTGCCTCTGTAGCTCCTTCCTGTTGAGACTCCTGTTGTTTTAATGGACTGGAAGGGATGAAAAGATCCACTCGGCTTCACGTGCGCTGCATTGTGTGCAACAGGAACAAACATGGTTTGTGTTTTCTGAGTGCACGAAGGACGACCACGCTCGACCTCTCTGAAGCGAACGACTACAGAGCTCTTCTTCCATTTCTTTACAAAACACTTGAGCGTCCCGTCTTTAATCGACCGTCCACACCAACCTGGTTTCAAGGCAGGTCGTCACTGAGGGACTTCACACTACTAGAGCAGCCTCCCTCTCCTTTATTGTATTTATTGTCCTCCTTCTGGACCTTTCTGCTGCGTTGGACACAGTGCACCACCAGATGCTCCTTTACACCCTCAAAGAAGTGGAGTCTCAGGCTCTGCTCTCTGTTTCCTCCGTCAGCAGCCCAGGTGGAGGCGTGACTCTCCGCTTGTCTGGCTGACATCACTCAGTGGATGTCTGCACACCACTTGAAGCTCATCATAAATATAAATGAGCTAATAAAACAAGTAATAATTATTTTATTTAAATTTTTTTTTTTTAGATTTTCTCATTTCTGTACGTAGCACTTAAATTGGTTTGGTTTATTTGAAGCTAATGTACTTGCAAGAGTCGGCTAAATGTAATGTAATGTAACTACAGAAGAAGAAAGAAGACTGAGGAGGAAGGGGAAATAAAAGCATAAAATAACTCTTAAGAAATGTTAAGGTCCATTTGAAGATACAATGACAGGTTCATTTGTTAAGTTCCAGCTGAGATGAGTCTTTCTTCAGTAATCTTGATTAAGTCGAGACAGAGAACACATTAAATGTCCCTCTCGGGCTGTATGTTAGTGCTGCTACACTTTGGTTATAACACCATGTAGGTGGAGGCGTATTATGTCAGAGCTCCGCTTACTCTAATAAATGAAAAATAAATGTGACCATCGCGTTACATCTTCGTCTTTGACACGGCTACACGGAAACAAGGATAATAAAATCAGTTATATGAAAGTCCCTGTTAGTTCACTTAGCATGCACACACACACACACACACACACACACACACAACCTCCTACAGTAAAGAGCAGATTAGAGAGGAAAGCGGTTGTGCCGCCTCCAGTTGAATGTACTACAGTGATTCTTCTGCACATCAAAGGCAGCGTGGGCATGCTCTCTCACACACACACACACACACACACACAGAGGTGTATACACAGCATGCAGAGTGTATGTGTGTGTGTGCACACTATGCTTCATATTGTATATTTCCCATAGGTGTTGAGTTGGGTCGAGCTCTGATGACAGCTCATGATGCAGTGCGCCCTGGTGACCTGCTTTTATACATGTACGTGTTATATGTGTGTACGCTTTAGGGCGGCCTCCTCTTTATTTGAATTCAAGCTTCAAAATGTAACATTCGACTTGTGTTGATCTGTTCGAATTCAAAAGTCACAAGTGCCTTATTCACTAACGCGGAAAAAGAGGAAACTATCAAGTCGTTGTGAAGATGTAACCACGATGCCAAACGAAGTATTTGCATGTGTTTGTTCCTTCCATTAATTTGTTTAGACACAAAAACAACTTGATTTGGTTTATGGAAAGTTCATGGTTCGGGTTGAAATTACTACTTTTTTAAGGTCACGGTTGGAAACAGGAAATGAACTTTTGTTGACCAATCCTGTCGCCTCGACATCCTTCACACACTGAATTTGTCTCACTTTTTACATTTGTTATGACTTCTTCCTTTGCTCCCATTCTGACAGGAGTCATTATTCCCGACTTTGAACGTTAATATGATATCGTTTTGGGACACTTTATTAAACCGATGATAAAATGCGACTGTTATAATATCGTTAGATGGCCGCTGAAGCGAGGCGGGTAGCTAATGACTCAAATTAGATCAAAATTGATGACACAAATGTATTGTTTTCTCTTTTTTTTTTGAGGGAAAAGATGAAGCCAGTGGTGACATGAACCCAACGTGTTCATGCAAAGGTCGGGAGATACCCAGCAGAGCTCATTGATTGTGACCTCCACACTTGTGATTAGTTGATTAATTGAGTCCTCTTCAATCCCTCATTATCTCTCTAATCGTTTATCCTGCTGCTGGCTCTTTCTTCCTCTTTTCTCTCTCTCTCTCTCTCCCTCCTCCTACTCTTCCTCTCTACTTTTAACCTCGCTGCCGCTTCTCTCATCATCCTCTTCTCTTTCCTTTTCCTTCTTCCTCTTATCCCTTTTTTTAATGTTTTTTCCTCTCCTTCTCCATCCCTTTCCTCTGACATCTGCTTCTCTCTCTTTATCTTCTTCATTTTCTTCCTCTTTCTATTCTATCGCCCCCTCTTCCCATTTTCTCTACTTTCTGCTTGTATTTTTTCCTCTTTCGTTCTCCTCTTGTCTTCCTTCCTCTCTTCCTTCTCTTACATGCCCAGCTGTGCGCACACACACACAGACACACATGCACACACTCACACACACACACATGCACACACTCACACACAAAGCTGTTTCTAGGTCATGAGGGCTTTATATGAATAATAAACAGCTGTCTGCTTTAAAGAGAATTATTTATAGAGCATCAAGTGAGCAAGTGAGACTCACACATTTTCTGTCTGTCTCTCTGTATGTCTCTCTCTGTCTCTCTCTCCTGTATGTGTCTCTCTCTTTCCTGTATGTGTCTCTCTGTATTTCTGTCTCTCTGTATGTGTCTCTCTGTATGTGTCTCTCTCTGTATGTGTCTCTCTGTATGTGTCTCTCTCTCTGTATGTGTCTCTCTGTATGTGTCTCTCTCT
>CALSBV010011010.1:8481061-8513371 GCA_943590825.1 Bovichtus diacanthus | reverse complement strand
TCTGTGTCTCTCTCTCTCTGTATGTGTCTCTCTCTCTCTGTATCTGTGTCTCTCTCTCTCTGTATCTGTGTCTCTCTCTCTCTGTATGTGTCTCTCTCTCTGTATCTGTGTCTCTCTCTCTCTGTATCTGTGTCTCTCTCTGTATGTGTCTCTCTCTGTATGTGTCTCTCTCTCTGTATGTGTCTCTCTCTCTCTGTATCTGTGTCTCTCTCTCTGTATCTGTGTGTCTCTCTCTCTCTTTCTCTCTCTCTCTGTATGTGTCTCTCTCTCTCTGTATGTGTGTCTCTCTCTGTCTCTCTCTCTCCTGTATGTGTGTCTCTCTCCTGTATGTGTCTCTCTGTATCTCTGTCTCTCTGTATGTGTCTCTCTGTATGTGTCTCTCTGTATGTGTCTCTCTCTCTGTATGTGTTCTCTGTATGTGTCTCTCTCTGTATGTGTCTCTCTCTCTGTATGTGTCTCTCTCTGTATGTATCTCTCTCTCTGTATCTGTGTCTCTCTCTCTCTGTATCTGTGTGTCTCTCTCTCTCTGTATCTGTGTCTCTCTCTCTCTGTATCTGTCTCTCTCTCTCTCTCTCTCTCTCTCTCTCTCTCTCTCTCAATTTCACACAAATGTCTAATAGGATAAAATGATGACATGAATGTAAACTGCTAATTGACGGGTTGGCGGAGTCATACAAGCCGGTGATTCTAGTTTTACACAAACTTGTGGTCAACTTATCAAAGTTACACCTACTTCAACATTTTCTCTGACTTTTTAGGAGACATGAAGACCGCCTAGCAGGCCAGCTCATGAAGTGTCCATCATGTCAGATAGTAGTTTAAAGGTCGGTTTGTTTTGGCTCCAGGTAAAGTCAAACTTGCATTCATTGATTTGTTTGGCTATTTGGGGCACAAGCTGTAAACACACCATGTGTTAGCAAACAGGTTCTTATTTACACTCCCAGCAGTAACGGAGCAACATTATCATTTATTTGGAGTTGTGTTTCTCACTGAGAAAGTCCAATATTCACTGTTCTTTTAGCTCTAGTTTGGTCTCACTAGCTCCTGAGAAAAAGATCTGGCTCTTCAGCTGCTAAATGCTCCACTTTGTTCACCAACTAGTAACTTTGCCAGTCTGCCAGTTGGTGCTGAGCAGAGAGTGTACAGCAGGCTTTTACAGATTTTTCTTGCCGACAACAGCTGCCTTTGGCTGAAAATGATCAGACTGAGAGTGAGAAAGAGGATGGATAAATGGAGCTGATTGGAGAAGAGGAGATTTTGGTGATGAAATACGCAGTCTGGCAAGGAGAGTGTGAGAGATGGAAAAAAAAGAGAAAAAAAGGGTTTTGGAAGCAGAGAGTGAGTCGGCAGAAACAGACAGGATGGAGGGAAGGGAGATGAGGTCTGCAGAAAATCAGACGGTGGCCAGACTAAAGCTCCAGGCTGAAACAGGATGAGGTCATCTGGACTGTTAAAGTCTGCCACACACACACACACACACACACACACACACACACACACACACACACACAGAGGCACATGGGCGACCACATCTGCAAGAAACTGTGAAACTGTTAAATCCTCCCTCAAAGAACGAACTATTTAATTTATTTAAAAGCACAATATCACTGCAACAATATCTGTATATGTGGTATTTTTTAGTTAATACAACATAGAACAGTAAGATGAAACATGAGGCAAACCTTACATTTCAATGTTAATGTCCCTGTCACTTTAGTTCAGTATCGCATAGACTGACTGACTCTTAATGGTAATAATAATAATATGTCTGTAACCAAAAGGAGTCGAGATCAGGAACCTTTTTATTCAAGATGTAAAGGCATTATTGTCATATGCACAAAAACTACAGTTTAATGCAATGCAAATCTTAAGTTTCAGGCAACATACAGTTTACTTAAGAAATATACTACCTGATCTGTAACATAGTACAGTAAGTCATTTTCTTACGGGAGCTTTTGTTCCAGGACAATTTGTCGTTATATTACAGAAAGAATTCAGGAATTTTTCAACCTGGCGTTTCCCTCATGCTGTCATGCTGACTCTGCACTCACTACCTCCGTTGTAGAGATTTGGGGGAAATGAGTACTCTGCTAACAGAAAGTAATTAGCCCACTGGGATGGCCATTATGGCTGACTGCATATGGAGCCACATCCAGGTCGTCTGCAAAGGAGGTGGTGAGTGCAACGTTAACATGATCCATACAGTTCACAATGACATTCATGGGAAATATGACCATTTACAGGTTGGAAAATACCAGAATTTCCCTTTTAAACCCGTCTCCTGCACTCAGTCCTCTATGAGTCCTTGTGGTCAGGAGTCTGTATGTCCACTCGTTGAACCGCGTGCACATTTTAATCTTTTATTTCTATACTTCTACACTCAACTTTATTCATTTTTAGCATGAAACGTAATTGGAAGAAACAGCCGCAGGCTTTAAAGTTCAGACATTTAAAACATTTGTAAAACTAATTTCAATGCATGCATCAGTGCGTGTGATGTTACTGTACATTAATGTAGTTTGTTTCAGTAGATGGGATAATCTTCACAGTTCTTTCAGATTTATTTCTGCGAATGAGGGCAAATTCTGTGGCGAAATCCTGGAATATATCAGGATCTCAAGGCTTGAAGCAGCCAACGAGTCCTCGTACCTAAATAATCAAATCTGGCTCTTTTTGATTCCATATAAAACAACCCCAATGAGCGTTTTCCTGATATGGTGCCAACTGTAGACCAACTTTAGAGCAATGACCCGGCTTCACAAAGATCTTCATCATGCTGAAACGCACCCAGGTCATAGTTCATCCACATCCTCCTCACTGAGACTTTTTCAGCAGGTTTATCCAATAACGTTTGTCTTGTAGAAATATAAAGTGCCCTCACACTTAAATGACATACCCTAAATTGATATAAATATATGCAATCATTGAGCTTTTGAGGCTGTTTGGTGAGTTTTATATTGCAGTTTTTTTTATATTTTTTATATATAATCTTCAATAATCTACAGTGCACTGCTCTCCAGTTTATAATCTCCTGTTTAAACCCTGATAGATTAAAGGGTAATTTCTCTAACCTAAATCCCAGCATACATTTAATATGGAGAAAAATGAATTTCGAACACTCTCGTGGTGGTTTTCAGTTTCCACGACTTCTTCCTCATCTGATGAAGAGGTCGGCTTTCGAGTGAACTCCACGAATACCTTTTATTCATCCAGAGCAATATTTAATAGCTGGAAGCCCCGACATGTTTAAATCCTCTTTAACTCCACCTGACGCACCAGATGGTCCATCACTTACACTCATGCCAACAAATCCATATACATAATGCACCCAAAGATAGAACCAGTGGTGGAAAGTAACTACATGTCTTTACTTTCTTTCTGTACTTAAGTGCAATTTTGAAGTACTTGTACTGCACTTGAGTATTTCCTTGTTATGCTACTTCACACCACTACATCTCAGAGGGAAATATTGTATTTTGTTTGTTAAAAAAGTGCATTGTTATAGATATCTCTACCGAAGAGGATATAAAACAATTGCAATTAGCTTCCCCGGTACATGCTTACATGTTATGCATCAATAATAATGACTTAATAATATAATTATACAGAATCTCACTTACAGGGCTGATGTTTTGTTGCCAATACTTCTGTACCTTTACTTGTAATAGAGTATTTCTGTGGTGTGTTATTGCTTCTTTTTACTTAAAGTAAATATTCAGAATATTTTATTGGACACTACCTGTCAATACGGGGATTAAATGGTGCACAAGACATTTTAGTTTATGGTTGAAAAGTATATAAGAGAGAGAATAGACATAATATTAGATAAAGTAGAGCTTAGCCTTCATGCAGCTGAAGCTGACAGGATGAAAGTTGAACCGAGTCTTAAAGTCTGGAGCTGAGAATGTCCTTGAAATGGCCAACGTACGGATGAGAAACCCTTTAGATCACATTTTCTACGCAGTAAAGATGAAGAATCCGTGTGTGTTTACGACACATACTGTAGATAGTATGGCTACAAACTTAGCTTTAGTTGTAATAAATTCATTCTGACCTCCAGGTTAATGGATTATACAGCGGGGTCATAACAGGAGGTCAAACACTTTTAATCCGGAGATGAGCTAAACTGTAATCTCTGTCACCTTCATTTTAGCCTGAGCTAAACAGGTATGTGTGTGTGTGTGTGTGGGCGTGCATATCATTGATTTGATATAATGCAGGGAGTATGTAGTGGCACTGTGCCTGCATACATACTGTGGTTGTGGGTGTTGTGCAGGAAAAAAAGACACCGGTGGAGAGGGGCCAAAGAGGTGAAAGTGAGAGAGAAGTGTTGTTAGTGTGTGAGGCTTTGGTCTTGTTTTTTTAATATATTTGTGCACCCCAAAGTTTTATACTGGAATGTGAGGACATTTTGTCTTGGTTATATGGTCAGAATTAGTTTTAGATTAAGGCTGCGGGGACAACTAAGGAGTGTATTATTCCAGTGAATGTCCTCGCTAAGTGGTACGAAACTGTGTTTGTGAAGGATGTGTGCACTTTTCTAATCCAGGCAGAGACAGACAGAGTTCCCACAGTCATTAATCAAACCAAGTAATCTGCTTTACACACACACACACACACACACACAGAGCAGATAAAGCAGCTCTAAAGAGGTTTGTAACACTCGTGTCTGGTGACGACGGGAGTCACTGGTTCTGTCAATCTCTGTTTTATTTTTACAGCCGTCTTCATCTGCACGCTGGTCCGTTATCGGACGTTAATCGCTTAATGTGAGAATGCGGCGAAGAGAGCAGCGTGCTGTGTTGTGTGCTAGAACCAAGATCGGGCTGAAATAATGTGTGAGGAAATTCCCAACGGAGTGTGTCGATATGGAAGAGATGGGGGTTTTTGAAACGGTGAAAGCACTTCTGAGCTCTTGTTCTGTAGCGCTGAGAGGACACTTACAATTATTAATAACTTATCCCTCTTGTTCATATACAGTAGTGGTTGAAATGCACTTGCTGTAAGTCACCGTGAGCAGTGTTTATGATGAAATCCCTGCAAAATGTATGACTCGCGACAGGCGAACTTTGTGCTAACGCGGCAAAGTAAAATGGTGAAAACATTAAAACTTTGTCTCTTTTCTGTCTGGTTGACACTCTCTCTCTTTCTAACAGGGCCTTGTACGCATATGAGGATGACACCAATGATTTGACGCTGGCATCATCAGGAGGTAAGTTTATGCTTCTTTTTTTTTTTTTTTGTCATCAACCCCAATCCATGAATTGCATCTCTCCCAGATGTGGCATCCTGCTGTTCTCATCCTTTGCATGTCTTAATGAACATGTTAGCATCACGTGTGGCGTTGGTTGTGATTTTCTGCCGCCGCTGTAACTCTGATGAGCTCTGCTGGTTCTGCTCTGACTTTGGGGGGGAAATTATCCACTGATTGTTCGTGAGCCATCAGAGAGCTGGAGTCATTATTACTGCAGTTAATGACGCGCTGCACGATCATTACAGTTTAATGTGATGCACACACACACAGTATGAAATGGTCCTTCTCCTTCATCCCTTTAATGATATCCCCATCATGCTATGTGTGAATTAGCAAATACACATATGGACATAAGCCCTGTAGAGTACACTGGAAGGACTGTAAAAATAACATTTCTGAGCCATTTCAGCCTTATTTGACTCGTTTATCATGTACTGTGCATATAATCATTAATATAATGTAATATAGTGACTCACATGATGATAATTTCTCTATAGCTTACAAAGGTGGCTTTGATCTGGATGTTAGTGTCTATTCTGGAGCACTCGCAGTGGAAGGAAATCAAATAAAGATATTTATCTGAGCAGTTAGAAATATTTTAATTACATTTCTACACTCTAAGGACATTAAACAGACATTATAAATGGAGGTACTGTGTGTGTAGTCACATACATTCACAATAAAGTACATTTAACGCAACAAACTGGAACTTACTGGGTCATAAAGTTCCCGTAGTGTTGTAATATACTGGATTTAACTTTACTCTGGGAGGAAAGTGTGAAGGAGTGGCTGGTTTCTACACCAGTACTTTTCCTCACAGGAGTTTTCTTGAATGATTTCCTTAATATTTCTTCAGCACAAACACACGGAGTCTCCTGGATAATTTAACCATATTATAGGTTTGTATATATATGTGCATATATGTGTATCTGTGCAGATATTGTATCATAAATTCAAAATGGCGGAAGGAAAAGGAAACGAACCTCAGGAATAACTGTGCAATTCTTTTGTTTTAAAAAACACTAAAAAATCAAATGAATAAGATGTTAAAATATACTAATAATCCAGATGTTAATAATAGTTTTCTTGTACAAGGATAGACTATATCCGGGATCAACGGTATAAAAAGTGTTTCAATGGAGCTGTAAATACGTCCGAAAAAACACTTTTGTTGTTATTTAATACTCGACCTTGACTTTCCAAAAACCTTTTGATTTTTTTAAAAATTACCTTGATTAAAAAACAAAAATCCTTCAATTTTTAAAACCTAAATTATCAAAAAAAAACTTCCATTTTGAAATAAATAAATAAAAATAAAAATAAACTCAATTTAAAAAAAATAATTTGATTTTGAAAATAAATGTCAACCTTTAAGAAAATGTTTGATTTTCAAAAAATTACCACAATCTCCATAAAAACCTTCGATTAACGAAAAATGACCTCAACATTCAAAAAACCTTTTTGATTTTCAAAAATATTACCTTAATCTTAATCTTGAGCTTCCTAAATATTTTTAAAACGTGTGTTTTTGGACCTGTGTTGAGTTTATTGAATTACTTTTTATACCGTCACTGATCCAAAACTCCTTCGAAATAACATGTATTGAAAAAGAAAGAAATATTGGCAGGATTTTTCAGCTGATGATTCATGCATGAAAGGGTTAATCCTTATCCTTAACTCATCCTCATTGGATGTTTCTGACCGTAATTCACCCTGGATGTCACAGTTGACTTCCGTGTTTATGTCCACAGGCTTTTACTTTCTACTTTCTAGCCTTACTGACAGACTGAGGGACAAACTAACATATTGTCGGTTTTGGTCTCGAGAGTAACGCCAGCCTCACACGCGTCTTCAGGAAAGCGGTTGTTCAAGAGCTGGACGTGTCTCGTGGTTTTACTTTGATGTGCTTTCGATAAGAACCGCGGCTTATTCTGTGAGTCTAATGTAATCACCGACGCAGATTTCTTGAATAATGAAAACGCTGATCACATGAGAGGAATAAGCTGAAGCTACTACAGTGAAGTGTCTGCATCACTAATGCTGAAGAGCTGCATGATAAAGAGCAACTTTTTCCAGCAGCGGCCTTAGTTCCCTTCATGTCGGCAGAGAGACGTGAATATTTCAGCAGCGATGGGGAGGAGACGCAGTTTGTTCATCTGCCCTGTAAACCACAGAGGAATCTATCTGCCCCCTCGGATCCGAATCAGCAGATCACTTTGTTTGTTTGTATGTGTGCTGTTTACAAATGTGTGGACATCTCTGACATCTTCAGCTCCACTGAGATACAGAGAGCAGGATCATCATCGGAGGCAAAGACTAGCAGCAACACCAAGCTGCTGATCTGAAAAAATGACCTTCATTAAAAAGAAAATACTTCAATTTAGAAAAAAATTACCTAAATTATCCAAAAAACCTTCCATTTTTAAAAAATAAACTCAATTAAAAAAAAAAACTTTGATTTTAAAAAAAATTTTCAACCTTCAAGGAAATGTTTGATTTTAAAAAAATGACCACAATTTTCATAAAAACCTTACATTTCGAAAAAATTACTTTAATTTTATAAAAACCTTCAACTTTGAAAAAATCACCTCAACTTTCTGAAAAATCTTCAATTTTGAAAAAAATACTTTAGTTTTATAAAGAAATTTAGATTTTGAAAAATCACCTCAATTGTTAAAAAATCCATCGATTTTGAAGGAATGACTCATTTTCAAAAAATACTTTCGATTATCAAAAAATGACCACAACTTTCAGAAAAACCTTTTGATTTTTGAAAAATTACCTTGATTAAAAAAAAAAAAAATCCTTCAATTTTGAAAAAAAGACCTAAATTATCAGAAAAACCTTCCATTTAAAAAAAAAATTATTTCAATTAAAAAAAAAAAAACTTTCAACTTTCCCTCAAAAATTTCAACCTTCAAGAAAATGTTTGATTTTCAAAAATATTACCTTAATTTAAAAAATATCTAGTAGGAGTATAAAGTAGCATAACATGGAAAAATAGTCAAGTAGATTTTAAATACTTGCACAGTACCTGACTAAATGTACTCAGTTTGGTTTAAGTTCTTAAGCCTGAAAACTCAACCATATACCAGAAATCCCTGAAAGACCGCATCACCACACAACTACAGTTAATTAACTAAGAAATCCTATTGTTTGTTTCCACAAATAGGTAGAGCTACTGTTGCATTACACATTTAAATAGTGATAACTCTGATTCAATTCAAATCTTTTTCTTGAAATTCCTCCAGAAATGATAGTTTATCAGTATGTGTGCAGATTCAGATGCAGGTTGAAAGTTTAAAACGATCTCTAGCACCCCTAGAGGACAGTGCGTTCATATTACACCACAGCATGGGATCTCTGAAGTTCATTTCATTCATCGTATTTGTGTAACTGGACGTGTCTTCTCCCTGATGGAGGTCCGTGTAACGGAAACGTTACTGTAGGAGTAATGGCGCCTCTTGTTCTGTGGTGCAGGAGGCGGTCTGGCAGAGATCACACTGACCTTTGACAGCGCCCGGGTGATGTATGGCTTCTGCAGCCTGAAGGATCCCGCCGCCGCCCTGCCACGATACATCCTCATCAACTGGGTGAGTCACCGGGTCGGGGGGGGGGGGCAGTGTGTGATGCTACGCAAAACACCCCAGGCAGCACACACACACACTCTAAAACTTCCTCAAGGTATTAAAAGGACAATATTGGAGTCATTAAGAGTCGCAGGACATTTTTTATTCAACCATGTATTTAACAAGGGCACGCCATGTCACCGACACGCAGGACCTGAATCTAGGTTTCCTCTTCATCTTCCAACTGGATCATATTACTCTTCTTACTCTTCTTACCTGCCGCTTCTTCAGATTAACACTATTAGGTATTAGGATATTCTGCAACCCCCATGTATGTAAATGAACAGAAACAACAAGCATCGAGGCTGCGTTCCACATCACATATTTTTTTCTTTTAGTATGTTGCTGCCCTAACAAAAGATGTAGTGTTGCATGCATTACTACTTTGTCACAACATTGCACCTAGAACTTTGACGCTCTCGCTCAAATTACCCCTGTGCAAAGGATTGTGGGTCAGAACGGCCAGAAAAGCATGCTGGCTTGCATACTGCGGATTGCGACAGCATAAAGTAGGACATCCTGGTGTTTTTGGCATACTGCATTTGACATATTATGTAGTGGGACATCTCTGGCGTGCTCAATAGTATTTATAGTATGGGTGTTGGAACGCACAGCTAGACACTTCAACACCAGAAACACACACTGAGAGGTGAGGAGAATTATATCTTTTCCAATTGTCAGTAGCTCTTCCTGCAGGGTTGCAACGTCTGAACATAGGGTGTCATGTGTCCTACAGGTCGTAAAGGCCCCACAGACAAAGACATTTTTGGCTTGATAAAATAAATGGACTCTGACTTGTGAAGTCAAACTGGCTGTACGCTCGCTAACTCTTGACCCTTTTGTGACAACTTGTTGAGAGTTTTATTTCCCAGGCGAGGTTTTTCCTTCACACGGGTGAATAAACTTGACTTATGCTTCTCAGATGATGTGGACTTCTCTCTGATCCCAAAAAAAAAATTTCCAATTGTGCAACCACGATGAAGTTAAGTGTCCACTTCAACCGCTCGCCGCACTCTCTCTCTCTCTCTCTCTCTCCGTAACACACTTCATCCACAAATTATAAACTATTATCCACTGATCTGGGTTTGCATGTGGCTGTTAGCAGCGCAGCAAACGCTGTGGTGATGAGACTGTGTGGTGCACAGTAATGAAACCTGAAACTGGTTTATAGTGAAAGATAAATACAGCTGGAATCAAAGCTGCTTACGATGTTTAATGGGAATCATCAGCAACTTTGAAGTCAGTTTTAACGAATCCGATTTATATTTTCATGCCCACAGCTCCATCTGGAACAAATACAACACGCTCACTCCAGGACCTCTGATCAATGAGTCGTTATGTGGCTCAGGTTGGTCAGGTGCTCCTCACAGTTTCATGTCTTTGTGTTTGGAGAGCACAGAAGGCGTATTTACAGCGCATGATGTGCTGGTTTTAATACGAGAGCAGATGTGGACTTTTCACGTTACAGAGACTGAACTTGGAATCAAAGAGAGAGGAGAGAGAGAGAGAAAGTAGAGCCGCATGTAGCAGAGCCGGAAGGAATCTGTCCACCAATTAATTCATATTAAAAAGGAAATGTAACGGGAAGAAATGAATAATTTGTGATGTTGGAGCTCGTTGCGTCGCAGTGAGAGTCTCCAACAGAGTTCGTTAATGGCATTTAAACACAGTCTGAGTTCATCGGAGAGCCTTAAGATGAATGTTTTACTGAACCTGACAAACAGCAGGAGCGCCCCGAGCGAGTGCGTCTACATAATGAGCGCGTGCAGAGAGAGGGATGTAGAGAGAGAGAGAGGGAAGGATTTAAAATAAGAGGCGAGAGGTTAAATTAAAATTGAGTTTTTATTTGACTACGTTGTTTTGTTCACTAGCAATGTTCTTTCAATTAATGCCGACCCTGTGTGCTATGAATTAAGTTCATATTCCACACATTCACAACAACAAACTTGTTTTGTTTATTAATGAATAAGATGTTAATTAACGTATCTGGCAAGTCTCAGAAAAGTATGTGCTGTATTTGCTGATGGTGTTTCCTGGAAAAATATTGAATAATTGTAACGTCTAAAGCCCCGCTAGATTTACTTCTCTGTGGGAGGCCGGTGTGATTCGACATTACTTGGCCTGCTCAGAGATTTTAATCCCATCTACCCCAGTAATAATTACAGCTGCAATTACCTCCTGTTTATCCGTCATTTTAATTCAGAAATTTGACTGTAGTGTGAAAATGGAGGAAGTAAAAATGTTTTACGAGGATGGAAAATGCGTCGCGTTGCCTAAACCTTGAACCACACTCGGGTTATGAGCCTGTAGTAGTTAGTTTGTGTGCCCCCCCCCACCCACCTCGACCCCCCCCCAATGCTTGCTGTACAGAAATGAACCAGCTCCATGTTGCATGTGAACATAACCCCGGAGAAATTACATTTCCCACCATATTTGGCAAAACCAGTTAGCTGCATATAAAAGTAATATGAGAGGGAAGCACACTGAGGGTGTAGGGAGGTGCAGAGGGGGGGTGATGGGGGTACATTCATTAAAGACCAGGGTTTGTACCGGGACGTCACTGTGGAGCTTTTTAATATCAAACCAAGACCAAGAAGCTTTATCCAGAAACTCTGTGCTGTGAGTTCCTTAAATATAACCATAAAAAAAAATGAAATTATGCTTAAATCTCATATTATCTTATAGTAGGGGAAATTAATGAAATTTATTGTTTATTACGCAAAAAAGAAATTCCCTCGAAACATATTTGCTGTTGTCAATTAGTAGAATAAAAATGGGATTTAGGAAAAAAGGAAAGAAAGCGATCCCAGGGAACCGGTAATTACAGTGAATGAATACTGAGTAAAAAAGAGATATTTGGTGTTTTAAAAAAAAACCAAAACCATAAAAGCTATTTTTCTTGCTGTTCTCTTTCCACTCAGATACATGATGGACACACGGAGAGATGAAGCGGTTTAATGTTGTTATCGAGAGATAAGCTGCCGCGGGTTCAGGCGAGAGGAGGCCGCTTCTTTCTCTCTGTAATTGCTGCTCTCTGCGTTTTGTATTGAATTTGTTTGAATGAGCCGTGATTACTGAGCGACATCCAACCCGTTATAATACAAACTGTGTCAATTCACTCAACATGACCACGGCTGAACTAAAAGGCCTAATGAGACCGGAGCGAGAGGAAAACACATGTGTTGCTGTGATGTTACCCGTGCTGGTGAACTGCTTTTGCATCATTTCTTAATGTCACCCTCTCTTCCCCTCCCTCCCTCATCCCTTCTTTCTCTCTCTCTCTCTCTTTTAGGTCGGGGACGACGTGCCGGATGCCAGAAAGTGTGCCTGTGCCAGCCACGTCGCCACCATCGCAGACTTCTTACAGGTCAGACCCAACATGGTACTTAAATATATTCATAAATACAGAAGTATACAGAATGATGCGTTTTAATAATTATTTATTTGGATCCTTATTAGCTTCTTATAAGTCCTTATGAATTCGTCTAAAGCTGACTTTCAGTAAGGGCTCCAACTTAAAGATAATCAACCTGTGTGTCATAATCATATCAATTTCTATGAGCCCAAAGCGAACATGGGTGGGAGGAATGGACACAATGTGCTTGTTGCATTGGCACAAACTGTCCCCATCTTCAGATATGCACTTTTTTAATGATAGTAATAGTAATAGTATATAGTACCTGCTGTATGTGAGCTTTAAGGTCATAACGTTCAGTAGCAGGACAGATTTATGCCTCACAAATCATGTTTTATTTAACTTCTTAAAGTTCAAACCATCCTGTATGGTAATATGAAGGCAACACTGCCGTAAGTACCAAACTCACACTCACATTAGTGACTGCAGAAAGAGGGTTTCTAAGACCTAACGCAGCAGAACTCAAGTGATTGAGTTTGTTTCATAATTTGCTGTAGTTTTTTGTCACATACAGAATATTTGAATATTCATCTGCTTCAATCAACTCTCTGTGGAAAAAGAAGCTCCAGCACGTTAAACCTGTAGGAGGTTTAAGAGTGTGTGTGTGTGTGTGTGTGTGTGTGTGTGTGTGTGTGTGTGTTTGTGTGTGTGTTTGTGTGTGTGTGCGCTTGTGTGTGTGTTACAGTACATGACTAATTCCTTCTCTTTTTAAAGCAGTCTCTGTGCTGCGAGCTCTGAGCTGAATTACAATCCTTTCACCCACCGAGCGTGTGTGTGTCTGTGTGTGTCTGTGTGTGTCTGTGTGTGTCTGTGTGTGTGTGTCAAACACGGCAGTGTATTTACACTTGTACACACTGGCTGATTGAGTGTATTTTTGGATCTTAAGAGTAGAGTAAGAGTAAAAATCTACATTAAAGCAGAGGTGACGTTTCATTTATTTATATGCTGTGTGTGTATGTGTGTGTGTGTGTGTGTGTGTGTGTTTGTTGAAGTGTCATTGTTCTAAGTGGCAGTTCTCGCTCCCACACACACTCGACTTCATCACACCGACGGGACTTTCAATGGCCCTTTTTTGGGATAGTACACACACACACACACACGCCCACATTCACACAGTCCTGAGAGAAAGTGTTTATTGACACTACTATATACTACGATATTGTTCTATATTACTTTACAACATACTGTACAACACATCTCTCTCTCTCTCCAGGGGGTGGAGGTCACCGTCAACGCCAGCAGTCTGGAAGACATCGACGCGTCGGCCATCGGGCAGCGGCTGACCAACGGGACGGCGGCGGTGGTGGCGAGTCCGGTCCTGAGCCGCCTGAAAACCCGAGAGGAAGAGCACAAAGACGTGGTACGAAAAAAAGTAGACTCTGTTTTCAGACCACTAACTTTTAATCTTCTTCTCTCTCTACGCGTTTGTATTCAATCCCAGAAATTCTAAATATAAACATATACTAAAGTAGTAATTAGAGCTGGGCTTTATGGGATTATGCCCATTTTTGGGGGATTATGGTGCAAACATGCTTTATTTTTGTTTAATACCATGCAGACCACCAATACAGTTGAGGAGATACATTTATAGAAAATAATTGCAATTTAAATGGCAATTACATTTTTTACTGCACTAAGTTTGTTCTGTATGATCTTTTTTTTCTTCTCCATCTTAGTGAAACCAAAGAGCTTTTTATGGCTGCACCATTAAATCCAATGGAAATGTCTAAATACATACATTTACTTTCAGAGACATTTTATTAAACTGTCAATCTGACACATTTTAGTGTATTTTGAGTACAGTTTCGTGCTGCTGTGCAACATGCTGCTCAACAACTACTTTAATGAGAGCATTCAGAAGACACATGAATCTGGACTGACTGTGTGTGTGTGTGTGTGTGTGAGGTTATAAGACGGGGAAGAACTTTAAATGACAAGCAGAGCGTTCACGTTGCTGTGTCTTCGCAGGGAGCGGTGATGACACCTGAAGCTGTGCTTTAAGAAACTCAACCTTTTTGTCCGTCTCTGTCTCCATGTCTCCCCCCTGATGCAGGGCACAGTGTACGAGAAGACCAACGCAGAGGTGGAGATGAAGAAGATCAATAGAGAGGAGTTTTGGGAGCAGGCCAAGGTAAGTGTGCAAGAGGAAAGAAGGAGGAAGTGAGTGGGGGGGGGAAGAAGAAGAGGAAAAGATGGAGGGATGGAAAGAGGAACAAGTTTAATCCTGCATCATGAGACAAAAAAAACCCAAGTTAAAAGATAATTCAACTTGTGTTTTATCTACGTATCATTTCTATCAGTTGTGCAACAGTTTTAGGAAACTTTCATCGTAAGCGACATTTATTGCATTTCATTTATTTACAAGGACATCAATTAACACCTGTAACATTTGGCTCATGGTTAACACTCACAGACAGAATATAAAAAGACATCATAAAGAAAGGCACAAGCCAAACATTAGTATAACACAACAATGTCCACTACTCTCTCTATGTATATCCATATTCAGCACATGCACTGTAGCTGTGCAAGCAGCAACACACGGCCAAGCAATACTGATTATAACCATTTTCACTATTCATCAGGAGTTTAAAGGACATTTAAAGGAACATTTTGTCAGTTTTGGAAAGGTGCTTCTTCGCTTTCCTGCAGAGACTGTGTTTATCCAACTGCTCCTCTTCATCTCATTGTTGAATCACTGCAGTTAATGTGAATCTCGGTTGTGTTGGGAGTGGAAGTGAAGAACAAAGTCAAACATCGCCGCGTCGTCCAGCTGTGCCGCCTTCAGCATGTTCAGGCTAAATGTGAAATGACAATGTGCTTCGCCGGGCTGCAGGGCGTGCACTGGATCTGCCCTTCATGGCGTCAGAAACTGTAGATATCAAACTGAGGTTCAGCGTCAGAACTCTGTTCATCGATTCACAATTACTTTCACTATACTTTCCAAATACTTTTTTGGGTGTTGGCAAACATGCGGGACCCTGAGAAACTCTGATGGATATCTTATGTCATTGCATCGCATCCCCGCGGACATTTCCGCTCATGCCTTCTTTTTCTGTGCTTGCTCTCCAGCGCGAGGAGGAGGTAAGGAAGGAGGAGGAGAAGAAGAAGGCAGCAGAGGAGCGGCAGCGCTTCGAGGAGGAGCGGATGGAGCTGGAGAGGAAAGAGCAGGAGAGCCGAGAGCAGAGGTACCGCGAGAGGGAGCAGCAGATCGAGGAGCACAGGTGAGCAACGCTCGGTGTCTTACTCTCAAATCTATTTCAGGAATATCATCTGCAGCATCTTCTACAAAACCCGGGGCCCCGCTTCATAAAAGCAATTAGCCAATGGTAGCGCTGCGTCTCAGTTACATGAATAATTGTTGCTCATAACTTGCATACAAATGTACGAGTCCTGCGGGAGTCTTGCACGCTCCCGCACGAGCTGCAATTACGACGTTTTGTTTTGATTTAGGGAAACGTTTTTTAATATTAACAAGAGAGCAAACGGTCTCATGCGGCACATTTAGTGAAACAGGCCCCTGACTGTTGAACTAGCCTGAGCCCCGTCTCCCAAAAGCATCATAATGCTAATATGATCATAAAATCCAACAGGTGTTTGACAAAAAGCGTCATAACCGAAGACCTGAGAGTCTTAAGAAGCTCCGGAGCCAACAATTACATGTTTTTATGAACGTTTTTACATCATTTTTACTTTTATCCTGAAAACTGACATTTTTAAGTGACAGTTTAATGTAAAATAAATCTGAAAATAAGAAAATTCGACTTTCTGTCACCGTCTTCTCGTCTAATATCTTCAGATCCAAACTTTCCTGATGGGATGTATCTCTCCTCTTTGTTTATGATGCGTATGTTGTTTGCCACATGCTTATATACAGCAGGTCTAATAGAGACATGAGGACAGAGGGACATCCACGATAGAAAAAACATTTCTTTGTGGTTTTACAACACTGACGCCACGGCTTATTGACATTTAAAGGTGCAAAGTTGCTTTAAAGTGAAATAAACGGCTCCATAAACACTCTTTAACTTCCCCAGATCGAGCGTTATGAGGAAACAGGACGCTGGTTTGGGTTTGACGCGAAAATATTGGGTATTTTCCAGTTCTCAGGAGAGTAAAGGATCATCTAATCTGCGTGTTTCGTTTGTGAGAACAGGAAGAAGTTGCAGGAGGAGGAAGAGGCCAAAGAGAGGTTGCAGAGCCAGAGCGCCATGGTGAGTTTGTGTGCTTTTAAATCTGTAATTCTGACACTTTTATTCAAATTTAAAATATTCTTCTTTCGCTTTCTCCAGTTAGAAGTATCCAGAGATCTTCATCGTGTGTGTTTTGTTTTCTTCGTCGTTATGATTTCGTTGCTCCTCTTCCTGCTCCCTCTGCCCATCAGAGCGTCACTTCGTTCCCAAATGACCGCGAAGACGTGCTTGTAGTCACGCTGCGACACAAAAAATGAAATCAATTTGTCCAGACAGCGGGGTTTGTTTTTGAAGGGAGTGATTACACGCTGTGTGTGCGCCACAAAAATCTGGCAGTGAGAGCGTATTCAATCAATCAGTGTGTGTGTGTGTGTGTGTGTGTGTGTGTGGTTTATTTTCCCTCAATTTGCAATCAGGAGGCTGCTGCGTCGTGGCACAGCTCTGATACTTCAGCTGATCTTCTGAACATCCTAATCTCGTCGTGGTGGGTTCAGACACGCGCTGCGGTGAGGTTGCGTTGCTCACACTGCACGCTACTACTGCAGCTACAGTGTAGAAAGATCCTCCGCTCATAACGGGCAAGAGACGAGCTGAGCACCAGGTTTTGAGTTGACCCTCGCTGCATCTAGATTGTTTGTTCTCGCTGGTGGCGCGGTGCGATCATTCCCCTTCAGCTTCATGACCTGTGTTCAGTCGTACAGGGTTCTGTATGGACTCGGGATGACTTTCCTTTTCCCTGCTTTCGCTTGGAATCCTCAGTTTTTCCTCTCATCTGTATTCCTCTTCTGCAGGCAGCAGAAGCGAGCCTCGATGACCTGAACCTGGACAAGAAGGAGACTGAGGTGGAGGTGAGTCCAGAACCTCTTCTTTGTGCATTAACTCTTATTTTCAATGTAAGGATTTATCTGAAACGAATCATTTGTTTAACAGCTGTTAGCTAAACCTCAAGGAGCCTTGAACAATGTAATCCACACTGCTGTATCGACGCTATATTTATCTGTGTGTCTCCAGGAGGCGAAGGCCATCATCGCTCAGCGGTCAGGAAACCCTCGAGAGTTTTTCAAGCAGAAGGAGAGAGCCATGACCATCAGCGTCGACACCTCACCCGTCTCCGTGCACAGGACCGGTAAACACTTTGAAACTTCTGTCTTCTAGGTTCACTTTATGCTCCTGTAAATCTGGAACAACACAAACGAGATCAGTGAAACAGGGTTTTTGAAGACAACAGGGGTGAAGGAGTAGAGAGGACTTTTTACTCTTTAACATTCTCGTGAAACCTGCAGAAAACAAAGACAATTAACTAAACTTTACTGTAGAAGTGAAGCTATGCTCATCTCTCCATCCAGCCTTAAAAAGGGTTTTTAAAAACCTTTTTTTTAAGGCACATTTATAATTCTTTGTACTCGGCAGCAGAAGTTGTAACAAAAGCAACTATTGTTGAAATAAGTAACAATGTACATTTATTTAAGTACTTAAAGTAAAGGTCAAAATTGTGTTTTAGTATTTCCATTTTAAGATACTTTCTACTCCACTATATTTCAGAGGGAAATGTTTACATATATAAACACATATAACATGTTTCTATGACATCGTGCAGTATTATACTACTAATCAACACAGTAGTAAACAAAGTGTCTCAAACTGGCTCCAGCATTAAAATACTAACATACTGGTGGTTGGTAGGAGTGAGGGAGGAGTGAGGGAGGAGTGAGGGAGGGAGGAGTGAGGGAGGGAGGAGTGAGGGAGGGAGGGGGAGGAGTGAGGAAGGGGTGAGGGAGGAGTGAGGGAGGGAAGGGGAGGAGTGAGAGGGGGAGGGGTGAGGGAGGAGTGAGGGAGGAGTGAGGGAGGAGTGAGGGAGGGTTAGGAGTGAGGGAGGAGTGAAGGAGGGGGAGGAGTGAGGGAGGGGGAGGAGTGAGGGAGGTGTAAGGGAGGGAGGAGTGAGGGTGAGTGTTCATGACATCTGAATCATCTCGTGTCAGCTCAGCATGTCCTTCATCACACTCAGCTCCTCCTCCTCCTCCTCCTCCTCCTGCAGACCTCCAGCCCGTCACGTTCAGAGATGCTCAGAGGTTTTTGAAGCAGAATTAAAATCTTTACGTGTGAATCACTGTAAAACAAACGTCTCCTCTCGCTGCTGGACGCCTGCTTTTGAGCCTCGTGACAAATGTGCTTTTAATTTGAAGTTCCCTGGGTGTGTGTTGTTTGTGCGTTAGTGTTCGTCATGACCCTGCTTCAAACAGAGTCAAAATCCCAGCGGCACGGATTTCACTTCCACTGGGGGACCCCCTCACTTTCCTTATATTGTTTTCGCCCCCACTTTTACAGTTTCATGAGGAGTTTCTCACTAAAATCCCTCCGGTGTGTCGTCTGAGAAGAGAGGAGAGAAACTCATTTACGTCACCTTTTTAATTAACCGTGCACTTAATAAGCTTTATGGGCAGTAATAAGTCTCAGGTTATGTTTAATCAGGGTCCACATAAGTTCTATAGACTACAAGCGTTAGACCTTTGCTTCTCCGTGCACCTCTGAAGTGAGTGAGGTTGGGCAAGAGATCCCTACGCCACATATAATCCTTCAAACCGACTTTAGCGCCGCGTGTGAAAACGCAGTCCCCTCATTCATCCCCTTTTTGAAAAATGAGGATTTGTATTTTTGATTTATAGTTAATATTAAAGAAAAAGGCTAGAACTGAACATCGATCAAAGATGAGAAAGTAAAAGCTCAAACACACTGTTGTCTATCATTATCAGTGAAACTCAACTTGAGTTTTAAGTGTAGTATAAGTATACTCATCGAGCCATTTTATTGTGAAACGCAATAACCAAGTTCATCATAATGTGTCATTTCTTCCAAACACCAACATTTGTTTAGTTTTCAATGACTCACAGTTATGTTTCTTTTCTTTTTCTGGGCTTCATTATTCAGAAACATGAATTTGCTGGTTCAAAAGGAGCAGGAATGGAAGTTAGAGGATATACCTGAGGATATAAAAAACAACAAACTCCGTCAGCATTTCATTTCTGCCTAACTGCATGCTGTCTACAGTCAGTTTGATTAAAGCCGCACTAACCACTTTTCTTTCTTTCTCTTTCTTTTTTCCTTGCGGGTTTTTCTTCTTCCACCTCTGCACTCATTTGACCCCACCTTTGTGTTCACCACCCTCCTTCCTCCTTTTTATTTCACTCCCTCTTCATTTATTTATTCACCCACTTTCTTATTTTCCCTCCTCTGGCACCTCTCCATTTGTCTCTTTTCTTCTTCATGGGTTTCCACGGGACTCTCTGCCTTTCCCACAATCCTCTCTGCTTCTAACTCTTTTCCCTCTGGGGTGAACTTCTTGTGTCTTGACTCTGACTTCTCCTGTCTTCCTTCTACTCTCCCTCCCTCTCTTGCTTTTTGTCTGTCTTGTCTCCCCGTCTCGTCCATCTTCCCCACATCTCTCTGTCCTGGTGCGTCGCTTTGTGTCCTTGTTATTTGTCTGTGTGTGTTTGAATCTTCGTGTCCGGGTATGTGTGGCTGTGTGTCGTCCCGACTGCCAGGCCGTTTGGACAGCCCGTTCTTGAGGCAGCAGCACAGTCCCAGCAGCCCCAGTCCGACTCCCCTACCCCGGGGCGCGTCGCCCCTCCGCACCCCGCCACACGCACGGACGCAGCCCACCGCTGCAGCCGGTAGGTACAGCACATAACCGATAAACAGCAGAAGAAGAAGACAGATGGACACCAGCAGCTTTGGTGGAATACCCCCCCCCCCACCCCCGACACAAATCCCCTCCACAGATATAAAAGCTGCAATAACAAAGATGAAATGACAATAATTAAGGATGAAACTGCATGTGAATTAAAGACGTGAGCGGCTGGAAAGTCTCTGAAGACAGAGGACATTTACCTGCACACTAATATCCCAGGCTGATCACATTGACATGGAATAAGCACTTGCGGTATTCTTCCTCTTGTATACATTATTCTGACATTATCTTGGTTTCTGATTATGTGTCTTTTGCCAAACCAAAACCTATTTGTCCTGTATGTTCCAAGATGTGTAGCGATCAGAAACCAGGATCAAGTTGTTCTGCTGATGATCCAATCCCATGGACGCTCTCCTGCTCGTGAACAGGTGGCATTCATCGGATTGAAGCGACTATTTAAAACAAGCGCGCGCGGTAAAGAGAGTTTGATGACTCACTCACTTTTCGAATCCCTCAGAGAAAAGAGAGGCTTAAAATAAGAATGTGAAAAGATTGTTAAATGAGGCCCATTGTTTCTGAAAACCTAGAATATTTGTACATGCAAAAAGCTGCTCACGTCAGGATACTAGTGTGCACGTAAACCTCCGAGCATTCAACAGAGAGTGTGTAAAATTTCAACTTTGAATTTGGGACGACAGACTTGTGGAAAAGCTCTTTAAATGGGAAAAAGTGTTTTGATTAATCAGGAATCGGTGTGACTGATTTCCACCCGGAGATGTCACAGAGCTGAGACTATTTAGAGATTTAAAGTATTTCGATTCCAGTATTAATTAACGGATCTAAACTCAGCAGGGATTAGATGTTTTAAGTCCACATGCATTTTCATCAGTTTTTAGCACTTCATTTTCGTATCCCTCTCCACTTAGCACGTATACTGTCACCCCCCTCACATCTGCACACCAACCCTTAAAATCCTCTCACCACCTCCCGATGAATTTACCCACAAACCCTTGCCCTCCGTCCCCCAACACTGAACGACAACTTTCATCTCCCCCTGACTTCTCCACGGTACAGTTCAAAGTAGCCGATTCACATATTTGAAATGATCCATGAAAGGACATAAAACAACAATAAAATGTATCCACTGCTCACTAGAAAACCAAATGTGGATTAATCTGCCGCTGAAAGTAGTCCTCCAAAAAAACCCACTAAGAAAAACTACGTTGACGCTTCATTTTAAAGCTATAAATGTCCTGGGAGGTATTTGATAACTAGAAGTAATGTATGTGAAATGACCAAAAACACCCATTTTACCTCAAAACAATATTCTTAATATAGAAGTCGAGGCTTGGAGCCACAGACAGGAAGTCAGAAATAGAAAGAGACGGACAAACACGTTAGTTTTGGTCATTGCTTTTCATAGTTGAAATAATACCAGCATTATCCTTTAAGTGCAGATATTTCAGCATCTATTAATTTCACTTGTTAGTTCAGTGGTAGCATTTAGCAGTAACCCTAAAAACCAAACAAAGGAAGAATCATCTTTTAATATCAAGTCAGTTAAGTCAACTAAAGCTGACACTGCGTGTATTTAAAAAAAAAAAAAAAAAAACTTTTACCTAGAGGACATTTAAGACAAACCCATTTTATTTTTTTTTAGGTTATAATAAGCTAATAGGCTAACACGAACACAAGCTGCTTCACTAGCTGCTAGTAGGTAATAAAATATCCTTTATGGCTGTAAACCATAAAGCTGTTTGTCGGTTTGTGTTATAGATGTTGAGTCTGTCCTCATCAGTCCTCATCAGTCCTCATCCTTCAGATGTCGTCCAGTCAGCTGCCGATGTTGAATTATTTTTGTAAATGTTTCTGTTTTTTTTTCTGATGTTCTCTGATTTTAAATGAGCGACAAAGTAATTTTTGCTTCTCGCAGGGAAACAGTTACTTTAACTACAGAATCTCACTGGTTTTCTGTCACCTCCCTCCTCTTCTGATCCTCTTCTGATCCTCAATCTCATGCCTCTGATCCTGGACCTGCATCACCTCCCTGCACACACACACACACACACACACTCAAATCCACACCGCTGCTTTAAATCCTGACCGACTGACCAAACTGTGAGTTTGTGTATGAATGTGTGTATGTGACGTCGTCGAGCCGTCCGTCAGTCGCCACCGCTGTTTGTTGGCCTTTGACTGAATATGGATCTTTGCCCTTTGACGTGTGTGGAATGATCTAATGTGTCATTCTGTTTAAAGACCATAACAGTGATTCTGTATGTTTTAGCCCACTAACTGGAAGTATCAAACATCTGACATTACCGCCAGTGTCTTTAGGAAACCCCAAGACTTACTAATGATACTGTTGAAAAATCACAGGCAGGAATCTTTTATTCTTTTAAATTTTCTTTCTTGCAATAAAGTGTTTGCTGTGTGGCAGCCAAATAACACTAAATGTTCTAAATTCCCTAAATACCTCAATACCCAACAGATGCGTAGAAGCATCAAGGAATGAATGTTTAATAGTTTTTAGGCGTCAGTTCACAGAAGAATGATATATTCTCACTGACCTCTCGTGGTGTCCACCCCTGCAGATAGGCTGGGCTGGATTTGTCCAGGTTGAGAGATCTTACTCTTGATATCTCTGCCTCCACAACAAACCAATGGAGATATGTTGCATTTGTTAAATGTCATTTGTGAGAACCACAAACAAAAGTCTTGATTTGTATCGCCGTGGGTGGCCGGAATCTCAGAGACGGAAATCTTAAAACCTGGACATAAAAAAACAAAAACTGTCTGCATAACTTACTAAAGTTGAGGTGGAACATGTGTGGTTTTGGCAACACTTTAAAAACATATGAAATGCTTTATAAAATGAACAGCAATAAAGCAGTTACTGGGCAAAAGCACGCAGACCACCTTATGATCTGCAGTGTGTGTTATTGCATGTCTGTAGGTGCTGTAATGCAGGTATTGTGGTGGGTGGGCAAAGAACCGGTTCCTTCCTTTTAATGTGAAAGTGTGTTGGTAATCTTCTAAATTGGTTTCCTTTCGTGATTAGTCGTTTTAACAATCAGCCGTTTAGTTTCAAGTCAGAGCGGCGCCGTTTGCTCCCCAGCCGTGGTTTGCTGTCTCCGTGTCCTCTGGGAAATCTTGTTCTCGTTTCTGAACGGGACTTCTGACTTCCAACGAGCATGAAATCATCTGAGCCACATGTTCGTCGTGGAAGTGATTCTCTTGAGTGTAACTTACATACTTTGTCATAATGAGTTGTGTTCCTGGATGCGGCGTCAGCATTGTGACTGTGACTCAGCCGCAGTGTGTCCCTCTGCAGCGAGGGACATCGTAATGAACGTGCAGAGGACATCTGAAGGGTGTTTCATGACATGCTGGATCGTCCTGATCGTGTCTTGATCTTGGTGCCAACTGTCCTATTTACCCGTATCGATTTGCTTTAACTTTAACTCTCCCTCGACTACTTCTTCTGTCCGTATCACATGTCCAGTGTTTACTTTAGGGTCAATTGATAAATGCACTTACTGTACGTCTTACGCTGCAGTTTTGCTTAAGACGGGGTGGCAAAGTCTTAAAAGGTTTGGCATGAGACGTTCGCTTTCAGGCACAAATGTCAAACCAAATGAAACTAAGCAATCAAAGGCGAGACTAAGAGTTTACAGGCACGCTGGTGGCTCTGTGCGACTATACTAAGCAATTAGCACGAAGTACCGCTGCGCATGCTGATGTTCTGCAGGTATAATGTCAGCATTTGCTAATTGCCACTAAACAGAAAGTACCGCTGAGGCTGATGGGAATGTCAGTAGTTTTGCAGATATTTAGTCCTAAAACAAAGTTTCAGACAAATTGAACTGTTGAACTGATGATGGCGCGAGATGAAAAGTGAGAGGATCACCGAAGTGATGAGGATACATCCTGTGGGGGCTGTGTGGGGGGAGGGGGGAGGCATGAATGTCTGGACCACATTTCACAGCAATCCATCCAATAGTTGTCAAGATATTTCACTCTAAGCCATAATTGTGAACCTTGTGGTGCTGCTAGAAGAAAAGTCGGAGGATCACCAAAGTCCTTAGGATTCATCCTGACGGCTCCGTAAATGTCTGGACCAACTTTCATGGTAATCCATTTAATGGTTGTTGACCATATTTCAATCCGGACCAAAGTGCAGACGGACCTGCAGAGTGACATGTGGCTAAAAATAAAGCTATACCGTTCCAACAGACTCTGCACACAGGACAACATCTGGACATCAAACTTCTGTATTTTGGAAGATCGGTCCTCAGACATTACAGAGCGCAATTTGGGGAGTTGCGCCTCTTTCATTTTGCACGCAGGAGTCCGCCTGACACGGCTTGGTAATATCACCAATTTGAGTCCCATCCACAAAGACTCAGGTCGGCTCAGTGACCGTATGTGTCTGTCCGCCGGTCGTGTGACGGCAAAAGTGACGTGATGCTGTGGTTTTGTGCACTGTTGTATGTGTTGAAGTATCACAGGATGTGACTGCAGGTTGAACATCAGAATATTAGCTTCCAATCAGCATCATTTCAATTGGGATCATTTCAGAGAAAAAAACCCTAATTTTCTAGTCGACTTCCGTAGAACGGATTGATGTCGTTGTTCCCAAAATGCTTTTGACAAAACTAAAAGTATAGCAAAAAGCACCGGTTCAGTTAAGCCTCCTGTGGTACAGTAGATCAACACATCTGGTTTATAAGTGTATTTTTGTTGTAATTGGATTAGATTTGTTCTGAAGACTTTTTGCTTTGTACCTTTTCGATGTTGTTGTGCCACTCTGTCTCTGTAGGGGACGATGACGATGAAGCAACAGAGCGCAGCATGGCCGCCGTGTCGCCCATTCCCAAAATAGTCACCACGTCCATCAAAGAGGACCTCTGCAGGGAGGAGGAGGACTGCAGAGACGAGTGGGGTGAGAGAGATATAGTCATCAGATGTATCCTCCAATCGCATTTAGTCCAGTTACTAATTGTTTAATTGGTGTTTGCTTGTTTTCTCCACCAGATTCGGTGCCAAAACACGACCAGAAAGCGCCGGTCCAGGATTCGGCCCCCACTAAGCCCGTGCAGAGTGTCGCCCCGCAGGCTCGCGACTCCGCCGGCTTCTCTGTGTGGGAGTCCGGGACAGACCGCCTGGTCAACCTGTGGGACAGCAACGCCGACGCTCCCCCCAACCCCTCCCAGAACTCCCAGTCCTCCAATCTGGTGGACCTGATGGCCGATGTTAATGTCCCGCCCGGCAGCGCCGCCACCAGCGCTAAGCCTCAGCCCCTCCTCAGCTTCGATGAGATGATGGAAGGGACCTTCTGCTCGGCCACCAGCGCGGAGGACGACCCCACCAGTCTGGTGGACGTGACAGGCTCTGACCAGATGACCCTCAGCTACCAGCATGCACTGCAGCATGCGTCCGCGGAGAAGAAGGAGCTCGATGGACAGTTGCTGATGACCAATGGGGAGACGCTGCTGAAAGAAGGGACTCAGGTCAGACGGGTTAATAATGCTCCCGCTGTGCATTAAATACAAAGGTTAATAGTTTTGTTTAAATGTTTTCCTTCTCCGTCTGCCTCTCTGTTTGTTCTTAAAGGCAAGTGAGGGCTATTTCAGCCAATCACAGGAGGACGAATTTGGCCAATCAGAGGAGTCCTCGGCCAAACCTGCGCCTGTCTTTTATAACAAGCCACCAGGTGAGACGCTTGTCTGAAAAGAAGAAATATTTAATACTGTAATGTGAAAATAAACACCAGGGATTTGGTATTATCATCAGTAATAATTGTGTTGATGCAAACTATGTGTGTGTGTGTTCAGAGATTGACATTACGTGCTGGGACACGGACCCCGTGGTCGACGATGACGATGACTAAGCGGCCAATCGGACACCACCACCGGACCAAGAGGAGGAGGAAGTGCGCTTCACGAAGAAACTGATTTTTTTTTTCCTTTTCTAAAAAACAAAATACAAACGAACAAAAAAAAAATAATAATAATAATAATAATAACAAACAAATCTTGCATCAAAATTACTTCTGTATTATCTTTTAGAGGAAAACAAAACAGTAGCCACCGGGAAAAAGAAAAAGACGGGGTTTGAGTTATCGTTAAAGACAGTTCGAAGGCTCAGTTATGGGTTTTTTTCTGTGTTTGTTATTTTATTTATTTGTTTTTTTCTTCTTTTTTTTTGCTATGCAGATGTAATAGCGGGGGGGGGGGGACTTTTGTTTGTGTAAATGATTTATTACACATTAACGTAGCGCACTGCTGCATATTAGAGACAATGAAGCCCAGTGTGTGGCAGGCAGCCGACACACCTAGTCTGTAGTGCTTTAATAACACCCTATAAAACTAATACAGTGGATCATTACAGCTGCCATGTATATCTTCACTCTCTGTTTTTTTTTTCTTACCTCTTTTTCACCTCTTTCTCCTTCTGCCTTCCTCCCAAAATATCCAGAAACATTCACCTCTGCAAGTCAGTTAATCTTGTATTTAGCTCTCACTTTATTGGAAAAAGGTGAAACGTTTTTATTTATTCTGGTGTGTCTGAACTTCTTTCACTAACATCTAAAGGGACTCTGAAGAAATCAAAATCTATTTTCAAGATGAAATTCCTGAAACAAGTCAAATTGTGGCTCCGTTTTGACCTTTTTTCGCTTTTTTTGTATGATTTTTAAGACTGAATTCAAGATTAAATGGCTTGTAAATCTGGTTGCTTTTTTCAGTGCACTTTTATTTCCTCTTATTCTTCCTCCTTGTGGAGGAACTGCAGCTTCTCAATCAGCCCTCCCCTCTGGTTCTATAAAATTCATCATTTTTACCCCACTATATTTACACAGGCAAAAAAAACCTACATTTTTTGCATCAAATCTAGATGAATATAATGTAGATATTTTTCCAAGTGTTTTGTAGGCGAGTTTGGCTTTACGATAATGAACATGAAGCCACCTTCAGCTTGTGCACAGTAGGAAAAAAAAAAAAAAAAAAAAAAAAAAAAAAAAAAAGAATCTTTTGTATGATTCTTCTGACATTTCTCCAAAGGCTAAAAATTAGACTTTTTTCCACCAGGCTCTTAATAATGTGGGCATTTCTGGACAACAGTGGGCACATTTCCTGCTCAGAGTCGGGGAGGTTTGAGGCAGGACGCCCTGCCTTTTCTTATTTTTAAAGTATTAATTTTCATGTTTAATTCTTTCTGGCAGTTAGGCTTTACTGTCCCACGCAGACAGAGGCTGAGTTGGATTATGGATGACAGAGGGAGGGGGGGATCAAACAGCTGGAAGCAAACATGGGACGCGCTATGTTTGCAAATACTAATTTTTCTGACTTTGTTTTGAACTTCATGGAGAAACAGATGTTCACGATTTGATCACATCGTGTCAAATGTGAAAATGCTTTGTCATTTTACCTCTCTGTGTTTTGTCTGATGAGGTACGCAGACCTGCTGTATGCAGCACCTAAACAGGTTAAAGTCAACTGGGAAGTATTTGCTAATTCTGAGTGAAGGTCTGAGAAATGATAGAGATTCAGAGGGCAGAGGAGGCCGAGAGGATTGAAGCAAATTGAAGCATAAGTGGTCGAAACATTTTGAAGCGTATTAAGTAGCCTGTGATGCAAAAGACAAAAAAAAGGTCCTCTGCCAACATATCTGCATTTAAAACTCACAAAACTCACAAAACTCACTGGTTCATTCTAGTCTTTGCAGGTGGGAGCGAAAAAACAAAAATATTTCCAAATTTGAAAACTTTCCTGACATCTGTTACTCCAAGCAGCGTAAAACACAAGTGATCCCAGAATCCTCTCTGACCCGCGTCTGCTGCCCGGATGCTTTTATTCTGTGCCAATGCAAAAAGTACCATATGTATTTTATTTTTTATTTTTTATTGATGCAATATTAAGTTGCCCTGGAAACTGGAGTGAGAGGTGGGGTGGGCCGAGACGGGAGGTGTGTGTGTGTGTGTGTGTGTTTTATTACCTGTTAAAAAGTGTGCTAGAATTGATTTTCAGGACCTTTTTTTTGAATATTAGCAACAACAGTGTTAGCCTTTTTTTTTTCTCCTGTAAATTCCTGTAGAAAATAAAAACTCCTAGGCAATAATAACTCCTGTATGTGTGTGTGAGTGAGTGTGAGTGTGTGTGTGTGTAGAGCACCTAAATACTGTGTGTGTTCACCTGACAGGAAGAGTTCTTCTGTACATTATTTGGCTTCTGATCCCGGTGTTGAGATGCTTTCGGGGACCCGGTTTGATTTACACCTCTGCATCCCGGCGACAGGAAGAGGATGTGCTCACATCCAACATCCACTAAACTTGATTAAATCCTGTAAAATGAGACTCAATTAGTGAATAAATGTGCAACTCTTGATTTATTTTTTGTCTCATTATTCATAACTGTTTCCCAGTAAGCATTTATTTTGTGATTTGCAAATTAAAATGAATCTAGAAAAAGAAATAAAACTGTTACTACAAGTGTTTGACTGTGTGCACTGTAGACAATACACCAGAAGTAAACATGGCAGCGTACAAATAAATATGAGTCATATCAAAAATAACAGATAAAGAGACAACAGCTATCACAATAATATTAATAATATAAAAAAATATAATAATGACCATAAAAATCCCATCACATTACTTTTTTAAAAAAAAAAAGTTTTTTATCAACTGCAGGTAATATATTAACTAATTACTGAATTCTTTTTCAACATCTAAATAACCAACTTTTTAATCCCCCCCCAGATTTAACCTAGGCTTCTAGATGAACTCCATGAATGTGCAGAGGCAGAACGAGTCAAATAAAAAAGGAAGCTCAAGACAAATTAAATCAGTTTGAGCTCCTGCTAAGTTTTGAAATTGGTGCGAGTTGTGTTTCTTGTGTGCCAATAGGAACAGAAACATTTCTGAGATTAGAGATATTTGATGCGTCGGCTGTTTTTTAAGCTGTTTTCAGGGTCTCGTACCTTCTAGTAATGCCACTGTTTAAAGCGTACGGCTAAAGAACGTGGACTACAAACACATTCCAGTGGTTTTACTTTCAATAAATAAAATAAGATGGAAATTCAGTTCTGAGACAACTCATAAAACATCCTAAAACATGTCAACTTTTGACGTCCTGCGGGTTTTAGGGCTTCGGGTTCTTGGTTTCGAGGACTTGTTCAACATGTTCACACCTCAGCAAACAAACATCACGACTGAGAACAGATTTCTAGTTGAAATCCAGAAGCTGCACATGTTCTTATTAAAGACATCAGTACTCAAAAAAAAAGAAAAATGAAAAGCTTCTTTAAAATGTAACATGTTCACGTGAATCCTTTTGTACAAAGGGTAAATAAACCACAGTGTTGGAAAAATCTCACTTCAGAATCAGTGATCAGGTCAGCGCTTTATTGTTGCAAGAGATGTTGAAACTCATACACAAAGCTTGTACGGCTGCTGTACAAGTGTATATAGCAGTATATATACAGATACAGTAGTAAGATGCCTAACAGGGCCGGCCCCGTCGGGATCAATCCTCCGTTGCACCTCCTCAGACGTGCTGACTGGTCAGGGAACCGGTTTGGGCTGGTTCCTCTGTATTGTGGCTGTGATGTCCTTGTGACCTTTAGGATCAAAGTGTTGCATTGTCATGTATTCTGGTGGGACGAATGGATAAACATCCCACTAACCCCAACACTTACTTTAACAACACATGAGCATCAGTATTGTTCCATCACACAGTCACCTGCACAGCAGCACTTCTCAACCTTATTTTAGTAAAATAATCAAATAGAAATTAAATGAAATGCTTGTGTAGTTCACATCTCCACCACTAGATGGCCCCATTGTATTTCCTGTCCACTGCTGGACTACTTCTTCACTGTCGCTCTGTGAGAGGATGTTTGTCAGGGACCTGTCCTCTTCCTCTGATGTTTCACTCTGGTTTTAATAAACATTTGTACAGTTATGTCATATATGATAATCTGTAATCCCTGAGGAACTAGAATAGATTTCACATTTCTCCCAAACGTGACTTTAGATCTGTATGCAGCTCGCAGCTACAGGGTTATTGTCATCTTTAAAAAACTCATTTCAAACCGTCCCCCCCCCCCCAAGGTGCCATGACGATGACCTAATAAATGTGATCGTTTTCATGTGTCATTCATCATTACAGCGTGATTAACAGGCTCATGTGCGGCCTAATTTAGAGCTGCAGCCCTTCAATTCAGCCTTCATATCCAACATTATTCAGGTTTCACGATTCTGTGTGCACAACAACCTGCAGAGGTAACAGCGCGGCAGAATAAATGCTCGGTTTCTAGACAAAAACCAGATCCTTTTTATGAAATAACGTCATGGCATCTTTTTCTTGTTATTACAACAAGCTAAATTAGTAAGTTTGAACAAGAAACAGTTTTTAGTTTGGTATGTTACAATGAGAAACTATTTTATATATGTTCTTAAAAGTTCTATATTTTTGTCATCAATAATATATATATATTTTTTTAAGACTTGTAGGAAGGTAAACCTGCTGATTGGAGGTTTTCCAGGTCAGAAACTCACAAATGTGTCACAGCAGACATTTTGACATGTCACAGTAGGAAACGCACAGGTGTCACTATTAACACTAACAAGGAATCTGTGCTATTCATGTGTTCCAGTGAGCGTGAGCAGCGCAGCGTGCACTACAGCAGGACCCTGCACCTGAAGCAGCTAAATGGAATCCAGCCGTCGTTAATTTCATTATTTGCACCTGTGCTTCTCCGACTGCGTCCTTCAGGATCAAGTCCAGCTGCGGTGCTTTAACGGTTTGTCTGAAACCACCTGTACCGATTTAACACATTTGATCAGGTATTAGCAGCTGATTTCACCGTTTCTCCTCACGTCTCTGCTGTGAGTAAAACCCAGGAGCAATAAAGGTAATCAATCATTATAGCATTTTCATATAAATAGCTTTGACTGACTTTACCTTGACCTTTGCTAAGTCTAAGTTTTTGTACCTGTTTGACACTGACTGGTTGCAGCATTTTAAAGCTTCTTTTTTTCAGGCGTTTGTCACTTTTGCATATAAATCGGGCATTTAGATTGCATTTTTGAGAGGAAATGGGCATTTTTTCTGTGAGCTGCTTGCTGCAGTGATGTGATTTTTGAGAGGGAAGGCGGGTGAGTATTAGGCTTACAGATGTGATTACTCCAAAGGTTGTCCAATCAATTGGTTAGGCCACTTGGTGAGCAGCCTCATCTAATCACTCCTTAATCAGTGGAAATGAGCTCTGATTACCCTCTGACACTGACTCTCAACCCAGAGGTTTTCTTTCCCCTAAATAAACGTCTTCAAAGAAACTGTCCCGCTGTGAGGTTTGACAGGAAAGACAGGACTGTAGAAAAAACATGGATGTGGTTTCTGACCCGCAGGTTTCTGAGGGGACTACTGTTAGGGTCCCCATGAAAGGTTTGGTTTGAGGGAAGATAACGTCCAGAAACAAAGGGGATCCTGAAAGATGGCTGTGCACCTGCTCTGCTGCTGAGATGTATCTGAGATTTACCTGAGGATCTTCAAACTCTGCATCTTAAACCCTGAAACAGTAACTTTGAGCCCCCCTAGTCCTTTTAAACTGCTTTTGGTCAGTCAAATGTTATTTATATAGCCCAATACCACACATTTGCCTCCAAGGGGCTCTACAATCTATACAGCATAAGACACCCTCTGTCCTTAGACCCTTGCAGCAGATAAGACATTAAACTCCAAATACTGCACTACAAGGAGAAGTACTAAAACTGTACAATTACATCTGCTACAACTGCTCTCCCCGGAACTCCCTAAAAACACAACTACCCCCCCTGTCATCATCTAAAGTGGGTACAACTACTCCCCATTAACCCCTAAAACTAAAAAAACTTTTCACCTATCACCTTGTAAAGCAAGAACAGCTTCTCTTTGTCCCCCACTAAAATAAGAACAACTTCTTCTCTCATCACACCCTAAAATAAAAACTTCTTCTCTCATCACACCCTAACATAAAAACGTCTTCCCTCATCACACCCTAAAATAAAAACTTCTTCCCTCATCACACCCTAACATAAAAACGTCTTCTCTCATCACACCCTAACATAAAAACTTCTTCTCTCATCACAC
>CALSBV010011010.1:8460535-8481051 GCA_943590825.1 Bovichtus diacanthus | reverse complement strand
ACATAAAAACTTCTTCTCTCATCACACCCTAACATAAAAACTTCTTCCCTCATCACACCCTAAAATAAAAACAACTTCTTCCCTCATCACACCCTAACATAAAAACTTCTTCTCTCATCACACCCTAAAATAAAAATTTCTTCTTCCCTCATCACACCCTAAAATAAAAACTTCTTCTCTCATCACACCCTAAAATAAAAACTTCTTCCCTCATCACACCCTAAAATAAAAACTTCTTCCCTCATCACACCCTAAAATAAAAACAACTTCTTCTCTCATCACACCCTAAAATAAAAACAACTTCTTCCCTCATCACACCCTAAATGGGTACACCTTCTCCCCCGTTTCCCAATAAAACAAGAGTAACTTCTACAGACGACAAGCAGAGAAAGGAGAAACAGAAGAAGTTATTTCTCTTGTTTCCAAGGTTTCATTCACAGACTTTCAGGGAAAAGAAGCAGCTCCACTGACTTCGCTACAGTCGGATCAAGAATGTGAAACTTGAAGACACTGTTTGGCTCTCGCTCTGCTTCAAGAGTGTGTAGTCTGTGGTGAACATTTAAATTCAGCATGTTTTCATATATTGTCTTTTCCATCGCCCCTTTTCATTTTTCTGTAAAGCAATTTGTAATTTCTGTTTTTACACATAAGTTGTCTTTGCTTGCTCTTCACTGCTTTGTACTGCTATTACTATGGAAGTACAGTAGATATTATATCACTTATCTTGTAGTCCAGTGGATACAGTTAAACGTATTGTTAAGTGTATATATTTTATGTAGCTTTTTTTAATTTCACCTCCACTTAGTTAATTTATTTGTTTTATTCAAATAATACTTTTATCTCAGCCGGTCTTATCTTATTTTATCTCCTCATCCCTGTAATGTTTGCGTTGTTGCAAAACTTTAAATAAAGAATATCATCAGGGAATTAAAAAGTTTTGCATGTTGGGATTCATGCAAAACTGAGCAGTTTTTAGTTTGTTTTTTTTCCTTTATCTTCTTTTAAGTCTGCTGTTGCTTGGAAAAAACGCTGACAACTTTGTTGAAAACACAGATAAACCGCAAGACTAAATAAAAAAAAAACACAAGAATGTAAATTAAAACAAGGTGCTCCAGAAAGAAATAACTAAAGGAATAACAATATCAGAACAGACTGTCTGCAGCGATGAATGCATGAGTAGAGGAGACGGTTCAACCTGTGTGTGTGTGTGTGTGTGTGTGTGTGTGTGTGTGTGTGTGTGTGGACAGCAGTGGAGGGACGGAGGGGAGCCAATGCTCAGCCGTTGCCATGGCGATGCGACAGTGTCGGAGGGGTGGGCTGATGTTCCCTCTTTACTACATGTAAACATGGCTGACCAGGTTGCCAGGCAACACGTTCTCTCACAGATGCCATCCCAGGCTCGATGTCACACGGTTGAGTCAGGAGAAAATCTCAGCGGTGTGTCGTTTTTTTTTTTATTCTAAAAGGTGGAAAAATGTCATCCGGTGGCAGCAGAAGGAGTCACGCTGTCAAACCCTCGGATTGTTGCCAAGGAAACTACTTCATAATATTGTCATCAATGTCGTGACCTTTATGAATAAATAAATGTCCCCCTGTCAGCTTTTAGGACAACCCACAGACATGCATAGAAATATTTAAAGAAAGTATTCAGTGCACTGCTACTGCTGTCAGGACAAACTGTTCTGAAAAAAGTGACCAATTTAAAAAGAGAAAATACACTTTTTTTCTTCTTTTTTTTTTTGGCTTAGCCTATGGACTATTTTACTTTCAGCTGTAAAAGTAAAATTGAAACCCTGATGTCAGTGTGGGCAGCCATCCTTAACGCTCGTAATCTGATTCATACAATAAGAATGAGTCGTTTTTAGGAGACCAGGCAGACGCGTATTTGTTTGTTGTTGAACATTATTGAGTTTTATTATACTGGTTACTTCATACTTTCCTTATTAATCACATTATAAATGTGGAGCCTGGCCTCTGTCATGTGTCAACGTACTCAACGACTCGAATCAGACATAACCAACACTGAGGAATTCAAGGTCGCAAATGTCGAAAGTCTCCGTTTGGCACTGGGAGATCCTTCTCTCATCATTTATGAGAATTAATTCACAGTTTAGGAGACCAAGGATTAAACCCAAAAGCTCTTTGAAATAGAACCTGACCGCACTACACGTCTTTTTTCTTTAGCTTTTTATAGTCTTTGACTTTGTTGGCTCAGGGTAAAGATCGAAATCCATTCAAGGATGTCTGTAATTTAAGGGAATACTCGGACATTTTGATTAATATGCTTTTTGTTCTTCGATGAGAAGATCGATACCACTCGTCTCTGTAAGGTAAGATGCATTCAGCAGATAGCTTAACTTTGCTCTTTTTTTTTATAGATGAAATAATCATTACTATATGTAAATTCTACATTTCACCATTAATTACCCAAATGCTAAAGTAAACTCTCATAATACCAGATGGAAGGAAATGGAAATGGAAAAAAAAGAAGAGGAAAAGCATATTAAACCTTTAACCAACTGCCACTCCTGACCCTTCCTCCTCCTGTTGCATTTTATAAAGATAATGTGCTGCAACAGTATTTTTGAGGCTCTTCCACCTTGATGGTAGCCAGAGTCTGAAATGATTTAGATCATTTAAAACCATTATTACCATTATTTTGTGGTAGCAGGGAGTGAGAAGGGCTGAAAGGATGTGACATTAAAACTAATTGCTGGCAGTGTCTCTCTCAGTGTTCTCGGAGGTTCAAATGTGATGATCATAATCGGCGATCTCTTTTAAAGGCTGAATCCACCGCGATTGACCTACTGCAGGGTAGAAAAGCGCTGCTGCAACACTATTTTCTTTACGTGCAGAAAAGTCTCACCTCGGGCCACGTAATTAATGATGTGAAGCAGGTGTTTAACTTTTCACAGCTGACGCAAAATCCCTTATTCATGTGTTCTCTCAAGTGCAACGTGTGTGAAGGTTTCATTTAACCCTTTAGACAAAGTCGGAGCTTCATGATCAGCTTTGAAGCCCAGAAAGTTCAGGATTCTGCAGGTGAGTCATGAGGAAACATCGACAGACTCCCTGGATTTGACTAATTAATCCCTCCAGAGCTGCTGACTCTGATACAGAACAAAGTCCACAGACAAAAACACCTACAACTCCACAATGTTGGATGCAAAACTTCAGTACCTGATATTATATAGCATGGTAGAAATGTAAAAAATGAAAAAGTCAAATTACAAGTGTGCCTACAAACAGCAGGGCGTCGTCAAGCCTTTAAATCAAGCATTTAGATTTTCCACTAAAAATTAACTGCTGCTTTTGTAAGGCACTGCTGCGAGAAACCCCCCCCCCGCTGTGAATGACTTTCATGAGGTTTAATAAAAATACCAGATGTGTTAGGAGGAAGGAAAATCTAATTTCTTTTAAATATTGTTTTGCAAATTGAAACCTTTTTTAAAACCAAAGGGCACTTTTTTTTCTTTTTTTTTTTTTGAGTTTTGGTGCCTAATACTAAAACTTGAAAACATCTGAGCTGGATTCTACTTCACGTCTATCACGTCAGCGTCACGTCTCGTCGAATTTGTTAAAGTTTTTATGTTGTAGTTGTTATTGTATTTTATTTCCTCGTCAGATTTAGTTTGTTAGTCAGGTTCATGTTTATTCTTAGTTGGTTTTAGTCACGTCACCGTGTCTTACGTCCGGTCTTCTCAGTCACTGTCTGTCATTGCACTTCCTGTTTTATTTTGTACTTACCTCTTGTCCCTCATCCCAGATCCCTTTACTTCCTGCCTTTGTGTGATTTCCTGCCATCGTCAGCCTGATTGTTTCCACCTGTGCCCACTCCCCTCCTCTATAAATACGCCCGTCTCTCCTTGTCTTGTTATGTCTCAGTATTTCTGAATTTTTGGTAAATCCCCCTTGTGAGCGTTTTGAGTTTGTGCTACCTTTTTTTGCAAGTAAAAGTATTTATTTTACACTTTACATCTAGTCTCTGGTGTCGTGCATTTGAGTCCTGCTACCCTGCGTCTGAGGTCGTGACAGTCAGGAGTTTTTGGGAAGTCTATCTCCTCCACTACAGAGCGACCGGCTGAGATGAAGAGGCATAAGCGACTCGTTTTGGGGACGTAAAAAGGCAGAGGAATGATTTGAAACTAGGAAATCCCTCGCCAGTGATGAGTGGCGGCGACGATGGCTTTGCCAAAGGGGCAGATTCCATTTCATCGTCACTCAGTGCTGCATCTTACACCAATGAAGCAGCAGCATTAGAATAAATTACAGTGACAAAGAGAAACAACAGAGTTGGGGATGATGGATAGGGAATAAAAAAAAAAAAAGAATAAGCACAACAGAACTGCGGTCAAAGAGAAAGGTGAGGATGCAGAGGAGAGAATCAAGGGAGGAGGAAATAAGGAGGAGTTGATGGAAGGTAAGAGTGACTCAGAGGCTAACTAAGGGAGTCAGACAAACGGAAATTCACAATATACATTAAAGGCTTTCCTGATTGGCAGAGGCAGACGTTCAGAACCAATATAAAGCTGAGAGAAGCAGAGAGAAATGTGAAAACTTCAGCGGCGGACGTCCACAGGAAGAGAAGGCTGGAGAACATCTCTTACGTCCTTTTTGATTATACATAGAAGTAGCAGTTCTGTATCGTTCAGGTCCTAAAGAAAATAACCAACCAACCCAGGGTTGTTAAATTGATGCTCCCTGTCGGCTTCATTTTAATCAATCCACGTTGATGACCACAGAGAATCACAACATGAAGAGAAAAGCTTGCAAAGTTGCATCCTGCTGATTTGTCACCAGCTACTAAACCCAAAAGCAAATCCATCCTTCCTGGAGGTCAATGTGATCTCATCATATCTCATATGTGCAGGGAAGTCCATACACTGTCCATATATTATAGAGCCTTTAAGTTATCAATTATCTGTGATCATAAAAAATGCTTTTGTGTAGCGCACAATTCTTATCAGGTAAAGTTTAAGTTTTGTCTGTGCAAGGTTTGTCATGCACGACTAATCAGAGATTGAGGAACTAGGAATAGGTGATTTGACTTGTGACTCTTTTAGTGTATTAGCTAACTTTGCTAGTTGTATGGCCAGAGACAAAATATAGAGCAACCTGTTGAAGTGTCCTCTTTGTACAATGGATCAAAACCATCAAGTAGAAAAGAAGAATCAAACAAAAATGACACAAGCGGGTAAATGAAAAGTAAATCCGCAGCCGCCAATAAAATAAGTAAAAAATTAAATATTGTTGGCACTGTAAATGGGATGTTACTGCAAATAAATCCAGAAGACATATAGTGAAGTTAATGGCTTTAATTTTGATTGATGAAGATGCTCTAGAGGAAGGAATTAAATATTTAAATGGTATATACTGCGGTGAGCATAAAAACACAATTAGCTGGTCCCATTTTGGCCATTTTATCTCCATAAATTATTGGAAGAAGCCTAACAGGTAAAGATGTCTTTATTTCACAAGAGAAATTTGAGCATTTGTCACAAAGCTTAAAAGGATGATAGTAAATTTGTACATGGAAAATTGTGTTTTTTCACACAAATTACCCAGTTGTCGCCATCCTGTGACCCCCCAAACAGTTTGAACTTCCAAAATGAGGCCAAACTGCAATAGTTTGTAGTAAAGACATTGGAAACAACGAAGCAGCATGTTACAAAATGCAATCCAAGTACACTTGGTTCTCTGGAGAGTTTATTCTACTCTACGTTTGTTTTGGCTGTCAGTGTGAAAACTGGCCTTCGGGCTCTAATGTCACAATCATGGTGGTCGAATCCCACTGAAGGGTCACACCACGTGCTCTTTTGTAACTGTAAACACTCACAGTCCTTGAGACGAGACGAACTGTGAACAGAGTCTTCGAAAATCCGAGCAGATAAAAGAGGAGAGGTCGACGTGGGCAACAGACAGTTCCCGGGAGCCATGGCAACGGCAGAGTGGTACAATAGGTTGCTCAGGCACAGAGAGACGAGAGGAGATGAGGGATGAACAGAACGAGAGGGCGACAGGATAAGGGAAGGAGGAGATTAAAAGGAAGGGATGAAAGGTAGAGAAACAGCTGTGCTTGTTGCTCGTCGTTTTACCTCATTACTGGTCCTTTTCCCTCCGCCTCTGTTGTTTAAAAGAACCTTGACTCAATTATCTTCAATATGACACCAGGATACCTCTAACTCAACAACACTGTTGTGAAACGGTGTGTAATCTTCTCTTACTCGCACACAGAGCTGAAAGCTGAACCTAGCAGAGTAAGTGGCACCCTTCACCCACGGAGCTGCATGGGGAATTGAACTTCTGACGCCTTACGCAGCACTTTAACCCTCTGTTTTAGCTTTTTAGGGAATTAAATCTCTACTACTAGCGGTGTTAGTGCTGTAAACACGGAGCAGCAAAGGAGCCATATAGACAGGAAGTCTGTCTTTATAGATCTCCTGCTGGAAGGCTCTTCAGAGATAGACCAACTTATTGGTTAGTTAGACTCCTCCAGTAAGCATCCAGGCCTAGACTGCGGTGCTACGACCCAGCAGGGGGAAGGCTGTTGGCAGGCCACAGCTTTGCTCCAGTCCCCTCAGTCCATGGACCCCCTGAAGCCCCTGTAGCCCTCCTTGAAACCCCTGCATTCCCCCTTGGAGTCCTTGTATCCCCCCTTGAAATCCTTGTATCCCTCCTCGAAGTCCTTGTATGCTTCCTTGGAGTCCTTGTATGCCTCCTTGGAGTCCTTGTATGCCTCCTTGGAGTCCTTGTATGCCTCCTCGGAGCCCAAGTCCATGGTGAGTCCTGGGCTCTCGGCGGGGCATGGTAGCCATCGCGGCAGCAGCCTGGATGGAGCAGGCCCCCGGCGGGGTGAGGTTGTTGTGGTTCAGGTCAATGTTGGACAGGAGATGACCCAGGGAGTCCCAGCGCTGGGACGAAGGCAGGCGTATCAGGGAGGAGTAACCCCGCTCGGGAAATACAGCCGTCACGGGAGGCTTGCTGGTCTCGGTTGTGAACACCGGAGCAGGAACCTGGTGTTCCCTGAGAGGCGGAGCCGGTGGTGGCGCGGCTCTTGGCGGGGCAGGTTTCAGGTAGGTACCTCCCCGTGGATCGGCCAGGACCTCACTGTAGGGCGGAGGAGGATCCTCCATCAGAACTGCCTCCTCATAGCAGGGCGGCTTCCCAAATATGTCTGTATCTGAAAAGAAAAAGAGGAGACTGGGATTAATCAAAAAAACACTCCCCACTCGTCACTAGGGCTGGGCGATATGGCCAGAATCTTCTATCCCAATACAGGTCATTTCATGTCATTAACAATAGATATCACGATGATCACATGGAATTATCCTGCAGCCCCACTTGTCACATACGGACACTTGGTCAGGACCACATTTGGCATCTCTTTTTGGACCCTTTAGCGTCTTTTATCAACCTGCAGGGTAATCCAGGAGACATCAGACGTAGTTAAAGTTGTACATTTATACAAAAGTACTTGGTTAGGTTTTTGTGAAATATTCTGGTTTGGGTTGAAAGAAATAACTTTTGTTCCGTAACTTAAGTTATGTAAGGAAAATGAGAAAAGTCAATGTTGACGATTTCGATTTGCCACAGGACATGAACAGAGGCCTCCTGCGTGAAAGTTTGCTTTACTACGTCACCTGACTTCCTCCTTTACTCCAGTCATAATTACTACAGCCACTAGAAGCAGTCGTGCACGTGAAAACTGACGTCAGGAGGTTACGTGGAGCGTCATAGTTTAAACGTAGCACCAGTGACCAAGCTGACTTATTTGATAATTTGGGAATTTGGGAATGAGACTGCGCTGGAGCATCATTTCAGCCTTGCTGCCAATTTGTCCCAGAGGCCAACACTGTAAGTTAAACAAATCCCCTTCCCCATAGACCACCATTATAAAGGGACATCTATAAAATTCAAACTGCATACATGGTCAATTGTTACTCTTTCTGATATGAACTTTAAAACCATATAGGTTTAATATTAGTAAAACTTTCCCAGAGTCAAGAAAAACCTACTTTTGTTTGTGATGTCATCCCAATGTAAAGTCTATGGGATGAAAAATAATGAGCATGAGCCGCATAACGTTGAAGCAAACCAGAAAGAAAACTATATTTGAATATGGACGAATGGACGCCATTTTGAAGCCTGGTATAGATCGTAATAAACAACGTCCTACTGTGAAACTGTGACTGTGCGTTCAGCTGTGGGAACAAAAAACCATCACAGCACATTTGGTCTGAACGCTCTGTTTCTCTCTCACACACATTTTGATTTCCCCACTCGCTCCTATTTCAGGCGCACTTGTTTTCCATCTTTCTGCCTCTTGCTAAAGGCTGAAGCATCTTTTCTAATGATGCTGAGTAAACGACGTCCATGGCATGTTATTACTTGTTATATATTTTTGCTAACAAAACCATAATCAAATACATTATAATTATGTGAAAATTACAGTCATGTGAAATCACACGGGTCAGTGATGATGTAAAATTATGATTCATCTAACAATTGACATTTACTTCTAACGTTAGGGAGTAGTGAATGATTTCACACACGGTGCTGGTGTCTGGTTTGACATTATCAGTTTTCCATGAAATGTACCCAGATTCATATTTAGCACGATTTTGGTAGCTGTCATGAAAGACGACTTGTGAAAACACATTCTAAAAGCTATGTTTGCAAATGCGTCTCCAAAGAAAAATGACAGATTCACAATCCTGGTGCTTGATTTGAACAATTTAAAGAGCATCTTCAAGTTGTGGCTCCTTGTAAGAATAGGGGGGTTTGCACACACAAGAACTCGAGGTGTTCTGGTGCAGGATGAATGTTATCTTGTTTGTTTTTTCCATGTGCGTCCTTTGCAATCTTTGCAGTCCTGATTAAAAACATGATCCAAAACACATTGAATGGGTTTCGAGTTCAGCAGAAATGTCTGAAAATCGTTTTCCTCCAACCTTATCTCCTAGAAATTACGTTTATATATTACTTAATTTAAACGTAATTTTCCCCTGTTGTTTTTTTAATTGAATTACGTGCTATATATATTTACCACACCAGAATTTTAAGGGGGTGGATTCCCGTCAGTGGTTAGGGTTAGGCAACAAAAGCACTTTGGTTAGGCTTAGGGAAAATCGTAATTTCGATTAAATGTTAATAAACACGTTGTGTCTCAAGTCTCTGCAGACTTTTTCTCTATGAAATCACTACGATCTATCCCTAACATTAACCAGGAGCTGCCAGAGCCTAAACATAACCATAAAAAATGTAATAACGCTCCCTCCTGGTCACCACGAGTGGATATTGTATAACAAGCTTAGATATTTGGGCTGATGGTGTTGCACTGTAGAGAACGAGAGACAAAGTAAACCATGTGTCACGAGCAGACGGCGACCACACCAGCGCCTGCGGCTGGGCAGTTCAGTAATCCAGCCTGCAAACTGACGTCAGCGGCGCTCTTTTTCCCGCCGAATGTTTGTTTGGCGGCTCATTGAACAAGGTTGTGTGTTCCTGTATAAGAAGGAAAACTAGAATGTGAGTTGTTATTCAGCGTCTGTGTAGCTAACTGTTGTCTGACTCTCCAATGAAAACAAAACAATGATTTATTTCATTTTTCTCAAAGCGAGAACACGGGCCAAGGGATTTATTTACGGAGCTGATGATGTATGTTGTCGCATTTGACAGTTGAAAACATAATAATCCGCATTATGTTTCTTTCATAACATACTTCCTGTTGCAAATGATTTGTATACTGTACAAACATCATTTCCACAGATTCTTTGGGTATTATTTCCTTTTTTTTTTGGTTGCATTTGCTATTTTTCTGTTGATTTCCTTTCTGCACTAAGGGCTCGGTTCAGCTTTGCGTAAAGGGAAAGAAAAGTGTTGGTGTCTATGGACATGTTCATCACAGGGTAGATGAAGAACAAGTCTTGACGAGACGTTTCCTGCGATGTTTGCACACCGGCCGCAGTGTGAGATTCCTTACTTGTTCTCTACTAATTGGACCATTCACAGCTGTTTGTAATCCCACTGAAGGACGAGCTTTGGGCCTTTCAGAAGGGAAGTGGTGTTTTCTTTTGTTCCATCAGATCAGTAAGAGCCAAATTGTTAAACTTCTGTTGGCGGTATAGAATTGTGGCATTTAAGCAACCATCTGTTACCTGACACAAAGTGGTTTGACATTTCCTTCTGGGTGACAGTGAAGCAAAGAACGACCGAACGTTAGCTCCACTGTGGAGAGTTACAAGCACAAGAAAATCAGATTTTTATTTATTTATATATATATTTTTTTAAGGAAAAAGCCTCTATGTTGCAAAACACAGGTTCACTCCTGCAACATTTCTAAAATACCTGAAAGAGAGCTTGTGGGCATAATGTAAGACGGTCGAGTCTATATTTTTAATGTATTGTCAGTATAAAGGAAAATATTTTTGTGCCTTGGGCAACAAACATCAATCTTAAAGCAGTTTTTTTGGAACAACTGGAGGCAGTTTCTGCCCAGATCCTGATCAATATCTGTTGATATGTTGCACAAGCTCTCCTCCTGCGTTAACAGTAACTCTTTTCGGTTTCTTGCAGAGGCTCTTTTGAGAGAAAAAAAAAAGTTTGCACCCTGAAATGCAACTTTAAAAAAATAAATCCATGCAAGAATCATACTTTTTATTTTTGTCTTTTCAAAATGACTAACATCTAACATTTTCTCTTTTTGACAATCTTTTCGATTTCATCTAATCTGGCTGGTGGGGAAATTGGGGAAAAATTACTATTTTCCCTGCAGGTTTTATTACACATTATCAGCCTGAAAAATTAAATTGTCACAGAGATTCAGAAAATCGCAGATCTGTAACTATAATCTTTACTGAGAGATAAAAACATTTACTATGGCCAGATGTAATCATTTCCAAATTATTTTTAATTGCCCATTTAAGCACCATGAGTTGGTATTAATAAAGGTGAAATAATCTTTTTCAAGATTTGTTCAGAGGGATCGGAAGCAAGTTTTTGAAGTGGCTCAATTAGGTCACAACAAAAATCAATGGAAAGAAGCGAACGAACGCAGTAAGATGAATATTTGCTCTACTGTAGACAAAGACACATGTCCTCAAGTTAAGAAAAACAAATTACGACTTTTACGATGTCTTAATCTACTTTTTTTTGGCCCCCATACTAATCTACCGAGTCAAATTCAACATAAATAAACACATTGAAATAAGAGCTCTGATCTGAATACTGAACATTCTGGTTAAAAACTCATAATAATAATAATAATTTGATACCAATGAAAGTTTAACTCTCGACGGGAGAGAGAAGACATGTATTCTGTTCCAGTTTGCTCGCTTCACTTCAATGTGTGTAGTTGCTGTGGCTGCTTAGACACACAACATAGCGTGTTGCTGTTCAACTTTGCCGTTTGTTGCAGTGCAAAACGTTAGAGAATTGGTGAAACTACTAAATGTAAATGATCTTAACTTGCAGTGTCCCTCCACCGACTAAACCTGTTTACAGCCACAACAAACATCACAGCGGTGTAAATCCACAGCTGTTTGTTGAACTGTTGCCATGGCGCTGGATGTATTTATAGACGCTAAATGTGCATGTGCGAGCGTACCTGGACAAATCCATCACTCCTCCATCGCGCCTCACAGATACCTACAGGATCGACTGTCATTGTTGTCCTGACTCCCCCGTCCATCTGTTTCTACTGTAAAACAATACGAGCAGCTGCCAGGACAGCTTTAAATAAACATCAGCAGAAACACATGGGACTGATGTTTCCAGCGGGAGGATCAGGGGGCTCTCGTTTGAAGCGGCAGCCAGCGCTGTCAGGATAAAGTGTGTGACTGTGAGTGTGACACAGCGATCTGTGGCAGCTACTGTATATTGGTCGTGGTGCGTTACAGGATTACACAGAATCCTGATTAAAGGGAAACCGTATGTGTGGCTTAAGGTGCGTCCTTTTCTTCATTTTAGGTCCCATCTTATCTCTTCCCTCTCCACCCTCATCACAGAAGTGTAAATGGAGTCCCAGCACTCTCAGCATCTCCACGTCTCTCTCTCTCCTCTGGTAATGAAACAGCTCCTGGCTCCTCTCTCCGTCCTCTGTTGTGCTCAGCTGGTCGGCACCTGCTTCTCTTTTAGCTCCGCTGCTGCCTGGATACTGAACCTCTTCATCAGTCTGCTTTGTGACCGAGGCTCCAGCAACCTTTTGTTTTATCCGTTACTGTCTGTCTGTGCTCGTTAAGCATCTTTGACAGCAGCTGATGCTCTTATGCTCACTCCAGCTTTCCGTTTACACTCCAAGAATCTCTCTTTCCCTCTTCTTCTTCTTTAGCATTTCACAGATTTTTAAAGGTTTCGGCTGTTTCTCCTCCATCATTGCTTTGTCATTATTCTCTAAGTTGCTTTTTGATTTGTTGTTTTTCCTCTGTGAAATATTTTAGGTTTCATTCTTCCTCGCCACGTTTTTTGTGTTCAATACAACAGCATGCACATTAGAAGATTTCTCATGCCATCCATGCCAACTACAGAAGCCGGAGACGGACTCAAGACATCGTTTTCAACATAAAACAGATAATTTTAATCTTTGTAAGGTCGGTATTTCTTTGTTGCAAACAGCGCATTTGCTGCACATGTTAATGCTCTAATGTTACTTGGAGCTTGTAGGATTTTCATTGGGTCCTTCAGTGGAATATATGAAAAGCCTGCGGTTTTAGTTAATGCTAATGCTGCTCAGTGCTGATAATCATATTCACTGCAGTTGCACTTTCTTTCATTTCAGACGTCTTTACAACTCAAGCGTTTTTTCTAGCTTTCAAGGTTGAAGCTCGAATTCTTGAAAAGGAAAATTGCCTCATGTTTACTTCTGCCAGGAGGGAGAAGCAGAATGTTCCCAAAACCCATGAATGAATTCCCATTAAAAACACACACACACACACACACACACACACACACACACACACACACACGAACAATTGGCAAGTTTCGGTTGGGAAAGGGGAAGGAAGGAGAGTTGCTGCAAAGAGTTTTGAGGTGCCATTGAGCAAGGCACTTAACGGCACAAGTGGAGCAGCTCCGTGTCCTGCGGTGTCAGTCTGGGGTTGTGTTTGGCAGCTGCCAGCTGGGACTAATTGAATGAGGCAGGGTGTTGATTAAAGAGAGCTTTTACACCGTAATGGATCAAGTTCCAGATGTTTGCATCATTATCTAAATCTTGCTGATTGATTCAGAGCTGTGGTTGTAAATGGCCAATCATTGCAATGAAATATTGAACAGACATTTCTGGTCCTGAGACACAGAATCCTACCGACTTTAGTGAAGCTCTGACTTTTGCTCTAAGTGCCACGATCAGGCCAGAATGTCTCGACAAATTAATAGATGGATCATCATGAAATTTGGTTCAGAAATTCAGGATTAAGAAACTTTAAAAAAAACTACCCTTCACGACAACAACTGGCAATATCCAATACAAGACAAGAGAACCAACGAAAATAACACAGAGGGCTGCATATTAAACAATTTGAATGTCGAGAACTATCATTACCAGACCTCCCATGTCACTCCAATGTGGCATAACCTGCTTTTTTAAAATGAAAAACAAACCTCAAAAACATTAAACTCGGGGACAACGTCAGGCATTACACATCTGGAACATGTGTTTGAAGACTATTTACTGACACCACATGAAGTACGGACACAAAAGCTTGATATCGTTGGTAGAAGCTTCCTGCAATACTCACAACTGAGAAACTGTCTAAAAGTGAAATCAAAGAACGCTCTTCTACCAATCAAGCAACTGAAACAATTAACCATTCACAAAAAATCCTTCTCAGAAATATACAAACTTTGCCAAGAACAGGAAACTATCTCGCCCTTTCAAACCACGACCGGGGGAAAAGACTATTCTCACAACCTCCTTTTTTATTGATTTGATTGGTTCTTTAGAAGGATTAGCACTCATAAACATGAGCTGTGACTCCTTCGTGACCCTTTTGTTGGGAACTTCTGAAGTAAAAGAGAAGCATGACCGAGTCTTGGCAGAGCGCACATGCTAAAGTAGCAACTCAGCGTGTCACAGATGATACGTTGCGCAGCTACCTGCTCCTAGCCACCGCTAACACAGCTCTTGTGTCCACCAAAAGACCAGGATGAAGATACCAACTTGAATAACTCGAGACTGCTGAAGACTCCATTTAGCTTAGGCTGGACTTTAGCACTGTGAATTATGTCCCATTTCTTACAAGGTAATTACATTAGAGAGGGAACGCTTCAGAGACGAATGATTAAAGTGATCAATAACTCTTGGTACTTTTGGGAAAAGCCTATCCTTTAAAGATGTAGACCTGGGGGGGGGGGGGGGGGGGGGGGGGGCCGCTCCTTCCCTCCCCCAGCTGTGCTCCTCCTGACTCTACTCTCTCTCTCTCTCTCTAATTGTCTCTTTCTTCTCGTCTTTTTTTTTTTCTTCTTCTCTTTTTAGTTTAGCCCGGTGGTGTTGTTGCTCGCTCCATCACTGCTCGGCCTCCACAGTCACCACCCACGCCTCAGCGGCAGCTGTCACCGTGACGCCCCGCGGGGGAACGCTGCTCGGCAGGCAGGGAGCTGGAAGCTGGGAAGCAAAGTGTCTAAGAAATATCTGACACATAATGAAATCCTCCTCCTGTCCTCTGCTTCTCTGTCCGCATCTTAATTGCTCATATGGATGTTGTGAATGTATTCATTATGTCTCCTTTGTATTTTTTTTTTGTTCAAGAGTTCAAATTGCGAGTCTCATGAATGAAATACGCATTTGGTCTGTGAATAAAGAGCAAATGAGATGTGACAGGTTTGATATTTGTCAGTAATTTTACACTCAGCGGTAGAAAAGAGATTAATTTTCCGAGGCCGGCAGTGAGTTCAGTGTTGTGACTAATGGATGCAGCAGTTTAAATACAGCTCCAGAGAGATGAGGAAAGAAAAACACTGTGCAGGTGAAAAACGAGTGTTTCACACACCACTGTGGCTGGATATCTTGACGTCAAAGGTATTGTTTGGATGTTACCAAGTCCGTTCTTAACGATTCAAGCATCCGATTACGACGTTGCATCTTATTACATTTACTCAAGTACTTTACTTAAGTGCAAGTTCATGGTACTTGTGTAAATCCAATTCCTTCTACTTTATAATATATGTTATCTTCTTTTATTGCTTTGAAAACATCTCCTTCAAGCATTCAAGTTTCTCGCCAAAGATTTCATTTTACAAGATTACACTTTACGAGGTGTGCGAGGTGTTTCCAGGAGATAGCCACAGCCGAACACGCTCGCCTCCTCCCACCTCCTCTCGCAGCGGGCGCACTCTTGCAGGACGCTCGACACAGAAGCCTCACAAGATAGATTTCCATGTGATCCTGAGATATGCAAGGTGAGTGTTCAACGCAAAATATTAAAAGCTGTAATTTTTATATTAAGGTCCGATACAGTATATACTGAAACAACGATAATACTTGAACTTCAAGTCAATCGGTCACTTTTTTAAAACCCTCCACACCTTTAATTTCCCCAAAAGCCTCTTTTACTTCTTCCACCTCCTTTATATTTCATAGTAAAATGGTTCAAAACTGTAAAAAAAACAAAACAACATTCAAACAAATGCATATAAACGATCCAACAAAAGATTAAAATGTACATTATGAACGTAAATGCGTCGAAGAAGAAAAACAAACACGCAAACAATCCCCGTTACGTTACCTGGCATGCTGATCCAGTTTGCTTGCGGCATGGGATGAGGAACCTGCAGAGGAACAGGTGGCGACAGGACTTGAGGAGGGCAGAACTGCGGGGGATCTCTGGGCAGCTGCAAAGGTGGAGGTGGAGGCAGAGGAGGAGGGGGCTGCGGGTACCCGGTGGGGTGGCAGCTGAGTGGCTCCATCTCTACGGTCCGCAGACATTGCTCCCTCAGCCTCTCCTCGTGGCGGCGCTTCAGCCTGCGCTGCAGGAAGCTGCAGAAACAGCACAGCATGACGACGAGGGCCCAGACCAACCAGAAGCCGGCGAAACAGGCCAGGAAGGTGTAGGTGCCCTGCGACATCACCATGGCAGTGACCCAGGCAGGAAGAGGTGACTTCAGATGCGCAGGATGGGATGTGCGGAAACTTGGCGAAGCTTGTGGCTCGTCTTTGCAAGGTCAATAAGCCGAATTCTGGCACCGTTATCACATTCAGTGATAAATATTTAGCAGATTAAAATGCTGACATTGCTATCCTGTGGGCTGTAATCCAAGGTGGGAACTACCAAAATAAAAGCAGGTGAGTTAACAGCAGTCGAAGAAAGCTTGACTTGAATACTGATGTATTTAAAATCAGGTAAAATTACAACATCCTTCAAAAGTAATAACAAAAAAAAATCAGAGCCAAAACTCTCAGGTTTGTTTCAAGATGGCCGACAACGTTTAAACATGCGTTAAAAAGGCTTCTGCTTTCTTCTTGAAATGTTCAAGAACAGTGGTAGCCGAGAAAATGTTGATTATTTCAATTACAAACGGTTCACAGTTGATGAGGAAATCCTTCTCTGGAACATCCCTGTCACATGTCTGAGGATTAAATGTTCCGCAGTTTCAGTCTTGATTGTGTTTACGAAGGGCTGGCCGTCAATAAAAAGCAGCATCCTCAATAACGCGTGTAATCACATGCTTTAGCGTTCTTATTAATTGAGATGTCATTCGAATGTTTTTTTTTCCTCGAAGGAAGGTGCTCAAAAGACCTGAATGCCAGAAGTTAATGGAGAGGTTAATTGGCTCGAGATTAGCGGCAGCGGCTCGTAACTGATTCTGTCCACTCGGGTTAGAGAATGTGAATCACAGGATGCTACACGTTTGACGCGTGACAGCAGAAACTGGGCATAAAAAATGTGATTTTTGCCACAACGAGAGCAAATGAAAAATAAAAGGAAATCTTGTGCCCTTTTTGAAATATTAAAAGGTAAATGAATTTCAACTCAAATCAGAGTCTATGTACATTTTAAGTTACTGAATAGTCCAAAATATGGTATTTAGATGAGAAAACTTGAAATAAATTGCAGGAAATAAAAAAGAAAAAGATCTTTCTTTCTGCTTGTAAATCATCTGTATCCGTCCAGATGTTTCAGAAAGCAGCTCCTCTGCAGCACTCCTCATTTACATTGAGTCTCCGAGGATGAATACACACATTCACACACTCTTATTCCACAGTTGAACTCTACACCTTCAACAGCAGCAAACATCCATTTAAATTCTCCAAAAAGTCTCCACCAGACGCTTCTCAATAATCCACAATCTCAGTGGGGGCGGGAAAACTTTTCCATCTTTTCTGATGGAAAATAAAACTGCAACGGCTTCATCGCCTGATTTTTGAGGCAGAACCTCGAGTCCGACATACAAGAGGAACAAAATAAAAATAAAAGCAGTTGAAGCTAGAAGAAACAAAGGCCTGTGGGCCGGATGAACCGAGGTGACGTCCAATCAGAAGCTCCAGAAACTCTTGAGTTGATGTGTGAATCCCTGTTGGACACGTTTGTCCAAGCGAAGTGAAAAAGCTGGTCCCTTCAGGGCCGCGGGGGGCCGGAGTTGGGGGGCCGTCTACGCCGCAGGGACACCAAATTCTTCCCTCTCAGATCCCAGCGGGAGTCCTCGGCCTCACGCTGCTCTACAAAGACACACGGGGAGGAGACGACACCATCAGTGATTATCAGAGGACAAATTCAGACAATATTTTCAACACAGTGAGAACTCAGAGCAGTAAAAACAGCGCAGAGGCCATGTGCTTATAAATCTCAGCTGTTCGGGCAGGATTACGTTGCCGACCTCGGGGGGGTGAGGATCAGTTTCACACTTCAGAGAGCAGCTCGCAGAGAAAATGTTCCCAGTGACGTCGTGGAAGAGACAGTCACAGAAACAAAAACTCAAAAACAGGACACGTTGTTCCTCGTTTTTGTTAAAAACTAATGAAATACCTCACGGATTCTTTCCACAACAAGCTCTTTAGTCGTAGTTAGTCAATGCCTTCCTTCTGATCTGACGCCAAGATCCACGGGAAAACTTTCTTTTTCAGTGCTTTGTGACAATACAATCTACGGGTAAAAGGTTTGGTTATGTGTGGGCACAAAAAGGAGTTAGTGCGACCAGAGGAAAATACGAGTTTGGGGTTAAAATCCCATTTTAGTTAAGGTTAGATAAACATCGAGATCATGGTCAGTGAGAAATGTGGATCTGTGGACTTCTTGGTTCACACACACACCTGCACGAATATATCAGCAAATGCAAATTGTCAACCGCACCATCTATAATATCTAAAGTTGTGAATATAATATCCAATATACAGCTCAAGTCTGAAGGGACAATATTGAATATTGGATTTAGCCAAGGAGAAAGGAGTAAAGGAGAAAGATCAACAAGAAAAGTCCACTTTAACTCCGCATAAATGTTCTTCGTATGACTATTTTTGCTTTAACAATCTAATACAGTCGATCATTTATCGTGGAAAAGGCCGACGCTCTTCCCTTCCACTTCTCCAAAAATCCGCCATGTTTGTGTTTCTGATTACGTGGGTGTTTTCCTAAAAAGCATTAACTGGCTAAAAGGAAGCGGTCCGTGGCCTCTAAATGGCAGAAAACAGAATACATGAATAATTTCGTGTCAAAAACCACCAGCAGAATAATCGCACAGACACAAACAGCAGCTGCTTTTTGCTTCTTAATTTGCTCCAATCTCAGGAGCGTTTCTGCAGCTTGATTAGCAGCTGATGTCTGCACAACCCTCGCTGGACCTAAACTGGAGTCTTAGCGAAACGATTGTTGTTCGTTCCTCACTGCAGCGAGAAGAACGGGGACGTGTGGCGCGGGTCGGATCAGACCGAGGACCAGAAGGTCCCGCGTGTTTTCATGTAACGCAGACGGGCTTCATTTACACCGCAGACCTCCATGCGGCGGAGAAAACGCCGAAGATTTCTGCTGACACATCATTTTGGACCGAACCGTCCCGTGGTGAGGTCAACGACACCGCAGTGTAGCCGCGTCGACATTCTCCAAACCTCATGAGAAAAAGTTGAAAAATTTAGTTTAAACTCGACTAGACTTGCGCAATTTATCCTGAGAGACACATGAAAACCTGAGAGACGCTGAAATATTTCTCTACTCAATATTGTTTATCATCTGTAACAGATTGTGTTGTGAGGACGATATGTCTAAAACAGCCTGTTGTTATGAGTCTATATCAATAATTAATACATAAACTTTGTTTTTTTTTGTCTTTTTTTTTTTTTTACAATTTATAGATCATCTGCTCATGTCCACGTGCCCTCGGGACGCCGCTCTCAGCGAGTGTGAAATGTGTTTTTCACTTGTCACGGCTGTTCCAGTTGTCAGCGACCAGCAAAAAAAAAAAAAAAAATGACAAGAAAAGAGAAGAAATTCTGTTTTCTGCGAAACGCTGAAGAGATTATGAACGTAGTATTTCTTCCCTTCCTGTCTGAGCTGCTCCTGAGAGAATCACCCTCACCTGAAAATACTCTTAACAGCTGTGACTCATCCCGTCAACATGTTGCCGCTATTCAAATTAAAGCTGAAAACATGACATTTTCAGCCATTTTGAAAGACAATATCTGATATCTGACACCTTCTTTAATCCAGAGTTGAAAGAAAATGTGCGGATGTTTTTCTTTTACTTCTCCAACTGATGATCTGAGAGGAGGGTGGGTTGTTTTTCTGCCACTGTTGGGACACTTGTACTGTGTTACTGTTGCATTTATAGCACAAGTGGAGCCGCAGGTCGTGTCCAGAGGTGATTCATCAGCGGAGGGCCTTCATGAGGTCGCACAGCCGCTGATATTTCAATCTGCGAGCGGCGGTGTGGAACAGAGCTTTTGTTTACTCCCCCACTTCCTGCCTGTCCGATCCAGTCATCACGCAGGAGCGTTCAACGATATGTACTCAGACCTCAAGATCCACTCCCACACATGTACGACAACACGCGTGTTCAGTACACACTCGCACTATTTATATCCCTCTTTTGTCTTTTATCTGCTCTCGTACGGTCTGCCATCTGAATACTGATCTCGCTCGATTTTGATTTGAAGGGCAACAATAAAATGTGAATAGACAAAATATAGAAGCAGTAATAGTTGAGGATGCTTTATAAATAACCATCCAATGCAGCATAAAACCAAGCCCCTTTTTATTAATGGAGACTGATACACCTTTAAAAGAAAAGGCCTTATTCAGAAAGGAAAAGTTAAAGTCCAAAAGTGATTGAAAGTGCTTTACAACGTAGGTCGTTTATTACAGTGACAAAGCGTAACCAGCATATCCTCACATTTAGGAAGCTGGAGCATCAAATATTTGGCATTTTTTCTTGAGAAATGACTTAAACAATGAATCTATTATCAAAATACAACCGTTGTTGATGAATTTTCTATTGAACAACTGTTTGCTCAGCTCTAAAAATCATCATCTACATATATATTATACACTAAAAATCATCATCTACATATATATTATATCCTAAAAATCATCATC